>BDDA01001008.1:0-11451 GCA_001662385.1 Chlamydomonas asymmetrica | reverse complement strand
GGGGGGGGGCTCACAACGCTCATCAGGCACGCACTATTGTTCCGAGCGCCGAGCTTGCGGCCTCGGTTTGAATGTGTGCGCACGGCTGCAGAGGCTGCTGCCGCCATGCTGATGTACGCCTGTGCATAGTGTGTGGTCAGCAGCCCTGTATCAGCTGATGTGAACCTGGCGTGCGTGGCAAAGGTGGTGCGCGCCGGTCACTGCGTGCGGGGCAGAGCATGTTCATTTTCAGCCCATGCAAGTACGCAAATGCTGTATGTGAAACCCCAAGCGTGCGATGATGCGTCACCAGGGCTAGCTAGCATGGTTGCATGAACCTGCTGGTGTGATCATGCAGGCCAGACGCCGGCGAGCACGATCCCACCAGGCTCGTGCATGATCCCACCAGGCTCGTGCATGATCCCACCAGGCTCATGCAATCGTGCAATCCATCCACCTGTGGAGTGAGAATGGGAGGCGGCGCGACTGACACGCAAGCAAGCTGGAGCTGAGCCCAGTGGAAAGACTAGACCCTGAAACCCAAAACCCTAAGCCATAAACCCTAAACCCTACCTCCTCCCGGTGGCCTCCCTGCACCTCACTCGCCACGCATCAGTGATGACGGTGGAGCCCCACGCACCATACATCTTGGCGCTGCCGCCTGCAGAGAGGCCACAGCACGGCAAAGCACGGTGCAGCACGGCGCGTCTAGCGCGTTACATACAACGGCAGTCACAGCCGGCACGGCACGGATCAATAAGCCTGTCCAGCTGGTATACTTAGTCTCCTACTAAGCACCACGCACGCACGTACACGCACACAACCCCTGAGCGCCACTTCACAAATACCGAGGTGACGGGAGTGATTTGCTGCACCCCCCCCCCTCCCCCTCCCCTTTTGCATACACGCAGGGCAGCCACCTAACCGACACCGCATCGGTACTGGTAGCGTGCCAGGTTGTCAAACACAAATAAAGGCCCCACATGCGCCTATGCGCCAACACAACAGGCGCATAGGCGAGCACAGCGGCATAGTTGGGTGCAGCCCCTGCCTTCACCAACAATAGCGGCCCAGGGGCAGCACCCCCCGTTGACATTGTGCGCGCTGATGCGCCTGTTGCCACGATTCAGCCCGCTAAGCCCGCACATGTGGGCTGTCCAAACCTCCAGCCCTAAACGCTGAACCATGCACCCTCTACACGCGTGCGAGGGCGCAGGAATGTATTAGGCCACAACGGCGGGTGACACGGTCTGAACTCTGAACGGTCAGACATATGCATGCAGGCTGTTCCACTCACTACACCACATACCGGGACAGTACAACGCATCTCAATCCCATGGGTGAAACTCTGCGTGTAAAACGTGCCATGAGATGTTTGCAACCATCCCGGTGCATGTGCAGTGACCTGGCCTGCAAACTACACGAGACAGCACATTGTATGCTGGCTGGCTGGCTGGTAGGAACAACTACGCTTTTCCCTACGCTATGCAGTTCATGCACGCCTGCATCTGCCGCGTCCATCACCAGGTGCGTGGGGCGCATCGCGCAAGCCACAGCGCAGCTACTAACACACTTGACACCCTTGTGGTGATTCATACACGTGTGGCAATGCCAGCATGGCCTTCCATATGCACTGCTGGATACCTGTATTGGATTCCATGCTGGGTCGACCAGTCATGCAAGCACAGAAATGCATGAGAGCTGAATGGGTGGGGTCACCCGATTAAGTCAGTACCTGTACACACAGCACAGAAACAGCAAGGCATGGGTCTGCGCGCATACGTGGCAGCTTAAAGGCAAAGCGGTGCTTGGTGCGCATGTGAGGGAGCGGTGGTGTCCCTTCACTTGGTGCAGCGCGTGCCTCATGACATCTGGCTCTTGATGCAGGCCATCTTATTTTTCAGAAACAGCCTCCTCCGCCTCGCTAGAGAAGGCGGCTGATACTGAAAATGAGATGCCCTTGGATCGAGAGCCGGAGGACAGGCGGCATGCGCTGCATTAAGGGCAGTGAGATGCTCAAGATGCAGCCTCTGCGCCCCGCACACCCACACCTCCTCTCCTTCCTGGCGCGCTGCATGCAGGTGGCTGCCTGCCTGCCTGCCATGCGCTGCTTGTGCGCGACACCTACACACCTACACACACCTACACACACCTACACTGTACCCTCGACTCCTGGCAGCTAACTAGCAAAGTCATGTTGTTGGCACGCTCTACGGACTAGTAGGGTACTGTGCATGCGCTGTTGGATGCCTGTGTGCACCACCTGCCGCCACCTATGCTCAAACACCCCAACCATCCTACCTACCCGCTGGCCTACTACCTCCACCTCCCTCCTCACCGCGCATCAGTAATGACGGGGGAACCCCACACACCACCAGGGCGCTGCGCTGCCGCCTGCAGAGAGGTCACAGCACGGCATGGCACAGCACGACAACGGCACGGCACACAGTCGGACAGCTTTGAAAACGACGCAGTATGCAAGCCATGCAAACATGCACTGCGTGTTACCACAAGCGACCACACACGTATTGGGAGGCACCGCCTGCTGAAGCAAAGTGTTATACCGCACAGATCAAATAATGGTGCACGTGCCATGCAGGCAGCGACTCCCAACACACACACAAGCAACAGATGTAGAAACACCCACGACGCGTCCCTGCTGAGCAGCAGACGAAGCAATGTGCAACTAATAGTGCAACAACCAGCTAGCAGCCCAGCAGCAGTACGTGATGTATGGTCACGCGGGTGGGGCCAACAGTTGCATGGTGAGGCAGGTTCCTTGCGTGTTGACAAGCGCAGTATTAGCGGTATTGCACTTGTCAACAAGCAAGGAACCTGCCCCACCATGCAAAATCGCCCCGCCCCAAAAAACATGCGTTCTTTGCCACGCCGCCACGTCGTCACGTATACCGTACAGCACGTTTGCTTGTCCTGTGAAACTCACGGCCACACACACCTGAAACCCGAAACCCTACAAACCCTACAAACCTTACCATACTCTGACCCCACCTTGGGTTGAGAGGCCAGCACACACTCCTTGTTTGTGCAATCAGTACAACGCCCAGCTACAGCTAGCAGCCTAGCAGCAGTACGCGATGTATGGGCGCGCGGGTGGGGCCAATACTGCATGGCAGGGAAGATTGCTTCAGCGATGACAAGCGCATGTCTGCGCATGTTCCCACTGAAGCAGCCTGCCCTACCATGCAACATGGCCCCGCGCGAAACTGACATGTGTTACCCTCACTGTTGCGTCGCCTCGTCGTCAGACATAGCACGCTAGCCGCCTCCCTGAGCTAGAGGCGCACCGCCACACACGCGTGAAACCTGAGACCCTACAGAACCCTGAACTCTGACCCCACCTTGCGTCGTGAGGCCGGAGCTCTTCATAAAATTGTTATTGGCAGTGTTGCCCTCTGCGCGCCCGCCCTCCTTACCACCACCACCACTTGCGCGTATTGGGAAATGGCACTGCCGGAAGGCGATAGCAGGGCAGGTGGGCAGCAGCAGCAGTCGCAGCAGAGGGGGCAGCTGGGCAACAGGGAGGAGGCGCCTGCATGCGGATGCACCAGCCAACGCAGCAGGACACCACCTGCACCAGCCACAGCACCAACACCAACAACAGCAGCAGCAGCAGCAGCAGGAGCACCGTGAAAAACAAAGGGAGTAGGAAACGATTAAAGCATTAATAAAATGAGAAAAGCACGCGAAAAGCGCCAAGTCACGTGAAGCCAAGCAAACACAAGAGCTGGCAGAGGCAAGCAAACCGTGCCACACAGTACGTAGTAATTGAGTGCTTGGTCTCCCAGAGCCGTCATTGAAATGTATGGGCGGCGACGCCATCCCGCAGCATCCGCCCACCCGCCTTACCTCGGAGGGCCACCACAGCGACACAGAGTGCGCCTGCTGCTGCTGCTGGGGCTGGGGCTTGTTCCTGGACATCAGCAGCAGCAGCAGCAGCGGCGGCAAGTGGCGAATGGGTGCCAGCAGCAGAATGGCCTTCCCCAAAGGCCCCCATTGTTCGACCGCGGCGCCACCTGCTGCTGTCACATTGTCGGCGCGGTGCACGGTGGGACCCCCACCAATACATCCATAAATGGCCTGACGGCCAAGTGATGTGAAGTCCACCAACCATCTTCACTGACAGACCGTGCTTAATGTAACGACCGTTTGGGCCCACTGTTTGTTTTATGACAGCCACAAGTCTGCTCGCCATTGTCACATGCAGTCTCCACCCTCACACAAACCGGCATGCACACTGCACGGCCTCGAGGGAGGCGCACTGCATGGCCCCACAAGAAGCAAATGAAGCTATTACACAGCTCAGCACACTAAGCGCATTAGCACACACACCTGCACTGCGCTGAGCCACCGGCCAACCACGGCATGCAACCACGCCGCCGGCATTGTCATCTATCAGTAGCAGTAGCCTGTGTGATGCAAACAACACTTCATCCAAGCGCTCCCACCTAACCCACCTACTCAGCAGTATATCGATCAAAGGGGCATAAAGAGTCACGCTGGAGGGCATGCGGTAGGTAGGTACCAATTGTCAAGGAGGTTCACCACAGCTAGGGCTGCATGCGTCGCTCGGATCGAACTGTGCTACCAACCATGCATGCATGATAGATGCTAACGTGCTGCTGACATGCACACAGGACGGAGGCATGCAGCGCTACACCGCCTGAAAGCCTAAACCCTAGTAAACCCTAAGCCCTGAACTCTGGCACAGCCGTGTGCCCACCCCATGCATGCGTGCACGCATGCACCACCCCTGCAGCCGCCAGGCAGTGCGGTCCGGGACCAGCGCTACGTGCCGGTGCGGCCAGAGGCGAAGTCAGCGGTGCTAGCGGTACTAGCAGCAGTTTCCTATCCGTGCCAAGGTCCTGAATGCACGCTGCCGATTGTGGCCATGATGCAATGTGAAGTCGCCACCGACGCACATTACGTCATGGCCAGTATCGGCAGCGTGCACGTCTATAACGCACTTGGTGCCTTATCACCCTGCCTCCTCCTCCGCTGAGCCGCTGCCCAGGCAGGACACACGCACGCATGCATGCATGCATTAACCACCCACAAGCACTGGCCAGAAGCTGGCCAGCTACTGCATGCATTGGCCGGCAACAGTACAACCCTATCTATTCAACCTAGCCCCACATGCATGCATGAGCCAGCCGCAGCCACAGCAACCAGCATGCGGCCAGCCCGGCAGCCGTGCCTGTGCGCACAGGTAGACGAAGCAGTGCTAGGTCCGCTCAGCTGTGCACAGCCTGCATAACCTTGCCCTGCCATATCCAGCTAGCTACCCTGCAGGGGGTGACCCCTGCCGGCGGCTGACACTCTAAGAGTGTTTAGGCTGTAGCATTCAATCCCCTGCCAGCACAGCCGGCCAGGGGGGGTGGCTACCCCGCATATCCTGTGCAAGGCTGCACTGGAGTTTCAAGATAGCCTTGTGGGGTGGAAGTCATCCAGCCTAGAGCGGGACTCCGGCGATTGCCACTTATCATGCTTTGCCTGAGCTTGACCAACGTGAATCGCCGGCCCCCTGTACCCTCTGGTCCAGGCAGGATGATTTCAACCCTAAAACCCTGAGGCAAGTGACCAGAGGCGGATATGCCATCCGGTGCATGCATGCCCCCACTGGCCCCACTGCACAGAATATGGCATGTTCTGTGAACTATGTTACGTACGTTCAGAGGAGCTTACAGATGATGTAACAGGTGCCTCTTGTATCGCTGACGGGAAACACCTATTAAATCACAGATAAGCTCCTCCCAATGTCACATTGCATAACATCAACACGATGATACTCATGAGCTCCGCCCGACACTGTCAACGAACAATGACCAGTATGCACGCCCGCAGTGCTAGAAGGCTTTCATCACTGCCTGTGCGTGCAGCAGGTTAACACACACATGTTGCATGACGAGCCCTGGCCTCAGCCGCGTAATCCATGTGTGTGTATGCATTGATCAAAGCAATGTTGCCAGCGCTCATGACAGTAGTAGTGTGCCACATGAGCGACGCTGATGTTGACGTGCTGCACATGCACCGGCGACACATACAGCCCTTCAGCCCGCCTGGCGCGTTCACACGTCCCCACCCGCAAGCAAGGCAGCACGGCTGGCAAAGGCCTTCACGCGAAAACTGTGAGACCATGGCCAGCTGTGCTCGTTGATTGCGAGTAGGTCTTAACGCGCCACATGGGCAGCAGGGGTGTGCGCCTGCCAACTCAGTCTAGGGCCTAGTTAGGGTTTAGGGTTTAGGGGATTGTGTTTAGGGCTTAGGGTGAGACCTGCCGACTCAATCTCTACCGTATTCGCTCTACTCCCGTGCAGCACAACGCATGCATCACCCCAGGCAAGCAAGCGATGTACGTAGGCCCAGCCGTCGTGCCGCCCAGGTGCCCGGCCTGGCACGTGTCAACACTCAACACGCAGCATGGTAGGTGTGCATGAATTGCATGCCGTACACACGGCAAACCAAGCACTCGGACTCAAGGTGTGCTGATGTCGCCGGCGCATCATGCCGGGTGTCTGTGTGCAATCATGTATCCCGCGCTAAGATGCCATACCGCTCTCGCTGAGGTGAATCGTCCATGCCCAGACCTCTTGTCCCCGATGCCTGGCGTTGACGTCTTGACCCCGATGCCTGGCGTTGATGCTTCCCAAAGCCCCATGCACCGCCCCATGCATGCGCATGCAGTCTTCAACCCAACCGTTGCCCCTCGCGCCCCTGCATGCAGAACAATGTGGACATGGAAAACCGCCACACGAAGCAATGCACACAGGAGCATCGCAGGCAGCGCACAAGGCAGCAGTGCATGTGGGTGTTGCACCACCACCCAGCAGAGCCTCAGCAGTCTTGGACTGTTAGAGCTGCTATCAAGCCTGCCAAGGCTGATGGATGGTTTTGCAGAGCCCACGAGCAGCTGCTCTGCTGGTATACTGCCGGTACGGGGTCGGCAGCAGGTATGCGGTAGGCAGGTAGGTGCCAAGTAGTGCTGAAATGTGGGTGGTGTACTGGTGTGGGTAGTGTGGCTATTGCTGGTCTGCTTCATTCAGCAGCACCATATCAGTACCAGCCACAGTGCATGCAGGTAGGCTCATGCTGCGACGCAATGAGTGCAGGTTGGCCGGCACGTTAGTCAACTTTGGTCAGCCTCAGTTATCGCGTCGCTGCACAGGCGTGCAGGCTCGAGTGCGCACCCAGCGTAGCGTGCAATTGGTGTATGTGCTTCAAAGACATCCCGGTCCATCACTGAAATCTAAACCCCAAGCAGTATTAAGCGCTAAACCCTAAGCCCTGAGCAGCAACCGGAATGCTACCGGAATGCGGCTATCTAGTGTGCCAATTGTACGGCGGTGATGTGGATAATTAACCATTGGGCGTCACAACCCCGGGCGAACGTCTGCACGGCTGCACCATGCAAGCTCGGCTTGCCAGTGGCCACACCGTACATGTGTGCGGTGTGTGCACACATGGATGGGCGCTTGTTGGTCGACAGGGGAAACCGTACTAAGAGCAGAAGGGGATACGTCCGCCCACATGCAGCGGATGCGGCCCATCACATGCACGCGACCAGACAGCTACTGGTAGCGACTGAGGAGCCAGGGGTGTTTCGCGCCCTAGGGTTTAGGGTTTAGGGTTTAGGGCTCCGCAGGACATGTTCAGCCGAGGCCATGTAGCCATCATGCCATTGCTGACCAACTCCTGCAGATCCCTGAGCCATAAACCCTAAACCCTCAGAGACCAATCCATCTAGCTGATGGACCGCCTGAGGCGGTACAGGCAGTACACATACCAGCCCTCGACATCATACCAGCTGTTGCGTTGCTCATACGGTGGTGGCCTTGCTTCTAGGCAACTTCAGAGAAAAACTTCCATTCCGTTGATGGCGCTTGGCCACGCCTGAGAGCACGAATGTAGTTTCCTGTCTTTCCACTATGGGTGGGAGCCGGCAGGCCGTACTGCTAGTACTGCTTTACCACTATTTCCGCTGTACTGCTGCTGTACATACGGCTGGCAACAAGTCATCGTGGACGCCTGCGGTGTCCGCAAGGAAGCTTCAAGAGCAGTAAGATTCCATATAAAGGTCCTGAAATCCCAACCACCCCAACAACCGCAAGCAGTCGGGTTTCAAATGCAACCCCTAGCGCTGCACTGCTGACAATAGATGGATGTCGTCGGCGGCGATGGGCTCGCTCGCTTGGCACAGCGTTCAAGTTACGGGTACAGACAGCCGGCTAGTGATGCATCAGGCAAGCATGCAGTGCACAGCAAGCACGCACGCACCAGGCCAGGGTAGTGTTGATAAACTGGATGTGATTGATGACCTGGATGGCCAGCAGCGAGGATCACCTGCAGCGCATGGCAGCAGCAGCAGCGGCGGCGGCAGCAGCAGCAGTGACAGATAGCATACCAGTGGCAGCAACAGCAACAACAAGCGGTACACCAACACAGTCACAGTACGGTGTGTGCGTTACGACACGGGACGAACGACAAGCAGATGTACCGTGCCGTCAGCGCATGCAGAGGATGAGCCTCTCCACTGCATGGCCCATGTGTGTGATGATAGCTTCTGGCAATGAAATTATGAAACCATTGGCACCTCTCACCGCGCATCAGTGATGACGGTGGAGACCCACGCACCATCACGGCGCTATTGCCTGCAGAGAGGCCGCAGCACAGCACAGCACGCCACAGCAGGCTCGGAATGCTTTTCCACATCCATCGCAGTACGTAAGCCATGCACGGCCCGTTGCTGCAGGCGGTCCCACATTCTGCACCACATTTGGCTTGGCGGCGCTGCATGCAGCTAATGCAGCTCCTATGTGTTTATGCAACTCGGTTGCGCCTTCAAGAGGTGGCGGCGGCGGGGCGGTGCACTCATCACTGCTGGGTCAGACTCCACCGCTGCATCCTCCCTGCCCTCCCCAAGACCCCCCTAAAACCCTAAAACCCTAAGCCCTAACCTCCCCAAGACCCCCCATCCTAACACCGCCGCTACACACGCAGACGCCTCGTGGCCGCACCTACCTGTCACGCGCTCCACATGTTGCCCGGCTGCGATGCAGAGATGGGAGCCTAAGCGCGTGATGAGTTCTGCCATGGGCGTCGGCTCTATGGTGAAACCCTTCCAACCCTAAAGCCCCGAGGTCGCCAAAGGCGCCACGCTATCAGTCGCCGCTTTTCTAGCTTCTACCACCCGCTACGGCGCCGCCCGCTGCCGCCTAACCAACCTGGAGGCTGTAATGCATCCCACACACCACGGATTAGGGATTAGGCAGCTTGGGTGACCACCGCGCTGGCTCACCTACCTCCGCGTGATCAAAGGGGATGAGGCCACCCGGTGGTAACCCAAGCTACCTAGCCCTGCTGATGCATCATGGAAGCCCGCGCGGTGTACTGGTGCATGCATGCACCCTCTATGATGGCAGCAGCACAAACCATGATTGACATGCGTACATCGGTTGATGCAACTGGATGGAGCACGGTGAGCAGGTAACTGCAGCAACAGGCTGCAGGCAGAAATACGCACTTGTAAGACATGCATGTGCAGAGCAGTAAGCGGCGGCAGCGGCCACCCCTCACTCACCAGGCGGAGGTGCCGGTGGGTAAGCCAGGCGCGGGTGCGTTGCTCCTCAAGCAATTGCGTTGGGGCAGTGCACCGCAAGCAGATGCTCAGCCTCTGCATGCGCACAGCAGATGGTAGGGGTTGCGTCATGATGGCCAAACACATCAGTCATCATCGTTCAGATGGAGCAATGTGCAACCAGTGCACCACCCAGCAGCCTAGCGGAAGCATACTGGATGTATGGGCGCGCGGGTGGGGCCAACATTGCATAGCAGGGAAGATTGCTCCAGCAATGACAAGCGCATGTCTGCGCATGTTCCCACTGAAGCAGCCAGCCCTATCATGCAATGCAGGCCCCGTGAGCAATTCACACGTGTTACCCCGCCGCCGCGTCGCCTCGTCATCACACACCGTATGTACATAGCACGCTAGCTGGCTCACTGACGCTAGCAAACGCTATCAACACCGCGCACAGCCTTGACCCGAAGCCATACAAACCAGCTGAGCCCTGCTGACCCCACCGTGTGTTGTGAGGCCGGTGCAGTTCTCCGTTGCCCTCCGCGCCCCCGGACCCCTGCTGATGACCAACACTACTAGCTACCATATCTAGTGTTAACACCACTTGCGCCGGCTGCCATCCGCGCGCTGCTGCTGCTGATGCTGTTGGTGCTGCGGCTGGTGCGGGTGCTCTGCTGGGCTGACAGGTGCGGCGTCTCGCTCGGCTTGCACCACCTCGTTGCCCTGCTGCTCGCCCTAAAATGTGGAATTGACCCAGAAGCGACGGCTCGCAAAGTTGGAATGTGCCTGTACGTGTGGCCCCAGCCAAGCAAGGGAGCACAGAAAGGCTGCTGAGGGCCATCAAGGCTGCTGACAGTGCTTCGCCCCAGCAGATCTCGAGGTGACTGTGCGAGTGGTGGTGGTGCTGGTTCAAAGCACTTGGTTCCTGCTGCTGGGCCCTCTCAACAGGCCTCTCAGAGCCTACCGTATCACGCACGCGCGCACCTATCGTGCCACAGTGTGGCTGTCAGCAGCAGCGCTCGTGGTACCGGTGGCGGTTGGTTGCTCAGCAGGTGAGAAAAGCACGCGTGAAGCGCCAAGTCAGGTTAATCCAGGCAAACACACGAGCTGGCAGAGGCAAGCAAGCAGTGACACACAGGTAGTAAGTAATTGCTTGGTCTCCCAAGCCGTCATTGAAATGGGCGGCGACGTCATCTGGCAGCATCCGCCCACCCGCCTTACCTCGGAGGGCCACCACGCCAGCTGCCGCTGCTGCTGGGGCTTGTTCCTGGACAGTAGCAGCAGCAGCAGCAGCAGCAGCAGTGGCAAGTGGTGGGTGGGTGCCAACAGCAGAATGGCCATTTCCAAAAGGCCCTGCTGCTGTCACATCGTCGGCGCGGTGCACGGCTGGACCCACACCAATACATCCATAACTGGCCTGACCGGCCAAGTGATGTGAAGTGAGCCGATCACTCTCACTGACAACGCATAATGCAGCGAACGTCTGGGACGACCATCAGCCTGCTGTTTCTTTTGTGGCAGCCCCCTGTCAGCTTGCCATGGTCAGGTGCAGTCTCCATCCTCACGCAAACCGGTATGTACACTGCTCGGCCACGAGGGAGGCTCACTCAATCACTGCATGGCCGCATGGGAAGCAAATGAGCCAACCACACCGTGCAACGCACTAAGCACATTAGCACACACGCCTGCGCAAACCGCAAACCGCAAACCGCAAACCGCAAACCGCAAACAACCGCAAACCGCAAACCGCAAACCGCAAACCGCAAACCGCAAACCGCAAACCGCAAACAACATTTGCTGGCACAAGTTCGCTGCTCCTGCTCCCCGCTCCTCCCTGTTGACACCGGCAGGATTGCCCATCGCCCATTTCATGACCGTGT
>BDDA01001007.1:0-39895 GCA_001662385.1 Chlamydomonas asymmetrica | reverse complement strand
ACGGAGTTCAAGGGTGTGAGATAGGGGTGCAGGATGAGGGGCTGGGGCTGAAAGGGGGAACGCATGGGCGGTAGTGAACGTCTTGCAGCGCATGGCTGTCGAGCGTCGCGTGCACTCAAACAAAGCCGGTTGAGCAATGCGCGACAATATGATTCAGGCCTTGTCCTCAGTCTTGCATGATGGGCTGTGCACTCCTGGACACAGCATATTGTCGGATGCAATGATGCCCAGCAATGTGTGTGTAGGCCAATCATCAGGTCACCAGGATAACGGAAGGGCCTGGGGAATGCAAAAATGGCGCACGTCAAGGTCGCATGGGTCATCACGTCACTGGGCAATTGGTGGTAGGAGATATGATGTCAGGAGAGGCCACACTGTGGGCAAAGCACTCTCCCTTGCCTTGGACGTGCTGAGCCCATCCTGCAAGCCACTTCTATCTCTGCCCCTGATTGTCCGCCTTGTCAGGTCTGCGCCTCTGCAGCTCAAAACCTGCTGTAAACCCCAGCCGCCCCTTGCAGGAGCGCCTCAAGCCCGCTTCGCTGCCCCGCACAGGGCCCTAGCGCAATGTTGAAGCTGTTTTCGGTGAAGGTAAGGAACTCTGGAATCCCAGGCGGCTGGTCTGATGCTCATGTGCCGTGGCGCGTTGGTACGACCACTGCATCGTGCCCTGTTTGTGCTGCAGGATAAGCAAAAGCAGGATGCAGCCGCATCAGCAACAGCACCTAAGGCCAACAAAATGTCAGCAGGAGAGCTTAGGTTGCAAAAGGGTGAGTTACGCACGTTTGGGTTTTGTCAGGCCTTGATGCTGTGGTGTTGGCATCCCGCCACTTCACCGATACGTGCTGCGATGCCTGCAGACATGGTCGAGCTGAACCTACCATCCAACATCACAATCGCTTTTCCTGAGGGGAAAGAGAAGCTGATGCACTTCCAAATATCCATCAGGCCTGACGAGGGCATTTACAGGTGAGTCGCGAACAGGGCTGAGCAGGACGTGAGCACCTCCCTGGCGTTTGGCAAGCTTTGGTTGAGCATCTGACACTTTCCTCTAAACTGCACCTGTCCACGTGCGCTCTCCGTAGGAACGGAAAGTTTGTGTTTGATTTCAACATAGCCGCTGGGTACCCGCATGAAGCACCGAAGGTGCTATGCCTCACAAAGGTAAGACAGCTATGCTGGCGAACACATGAATCCTGTGGGATCAACCCCTGGGCCACGCTGTGTTGTTGGATTTAGCCTCGTGGTGCGTGTCTCCAGCCCATCATCTGTCAGCGTTTTCCCGCCTCCCAGGTGTTCCACCCCAACATCGACCTGGAGGGCAAGATCTGCTTAAACATCTTGAGAGAGGACTGGAAGCCAGTGTTGAGCATATCCAGCGTTGTCTATGGTCTGCACTTCCTGTTCCTGGTAAGCTTCCGCTGGCATTTTTGATCTTAACGGGAGGCCCAACTCCGCCCTGGCTTTCTTGCCCTTGAAACAAGCAGTGTGCACTTTCATGGTGTATAGCATATGTTGTGGTTATGTGCATCATATGCCTGAACTTGTGACGTGCCTGAACGAATGCCTCGCTCGCTTCGTATTCAGGATCCTAACCCAGACGACCCCCTCAACAAGGAAGCAGCCACCATGTTCACAGAGAACCCGCGCCAGTTTGAGAGCTATGTGCAGCGCTCAATCCAGTATGGGCACCACATCAACGGGGTGCACTTCCCTTCCTGCAACAGCACCTGACCGGCTGACCGCTTGGCACACCAGGGCAGTTGCGCCACAAGGCAAAACGAAGTGGGGCAGGAGGAACAAGCTGTACCTCCAGTCTGCTTGCTCACCAAGTCCTGGAGTAGGCGCTTCGATCTTCAGTTTAAGCAAATGCGTCCCCATACGGGGTCAAGGCCTGAGCCTCAGAACCTCATCATTGCATTGTCGGCAACATGGCCTAGGCGTGGGCAGGGAGCGGTGCGTCAGAAAGAGGCGCCTGTGGGGCCATCCTGCGATGCGTGTTACTCCACATGTTCCTGCATGCAGGGGTCTGCCCAGTTCCTGGATTACAGCTGCGGGTGTCTTCAGGATTGTCAGCGCTGTGGGTTTTTGTAGAAACTCGCCTGCAGTGATGACACGGCTGAATGTGCACCTCTCGTACACCATCACCCTTTCACCGACCTGCCTCTGTATGCGACATGCATGTCATACGTCCTTATGCTGTTGGTAGCAGTGCACGCTGCTCTGACGAGTTATGTGCGGCGGGCTCCGAACCGCTTACGCCAACACGGAGGCTCGTATGTTGGGAGGTCCCACGCAACGCTGACGCTGACCACTGCCATGCCACAACCGCTCACGCGCCCCTCTCAGTCCTCGCTGCCTGCCCTGTACGCGGCTGGTTCCATGCCATGCCAGACCACCGCCGTCCCAACACGCACACCTGTAACATAGCAAGCTACGCCACTTGCCGTGCACGACGCAATCTGCCTTACTTGACTTGGGCCAGAACGATCCATCAGTACCGGTACAGCAACAGCTGAAGCGACAGTATTGTCCACACACATGGCTGCATAGCGCCACTCTCCAGCAGTAACTACTTGCCGAAATGCCAAACAGTAGGTTTTGACACCCCCCGAGCCCCCGGTCCATCGGATGCGCAACACGTTGGCTACAAATTCCCAGAGAGCACCCAGCAGTTACCATCCATCAAGGTAAGTGTAAAGTGTTTATGGAACCCGCTGCGCGTTGGCTCCGCTCACGCAGCGCCCACCAGCGCGCGTGCGCCGGCGGAGCGGCCGGCAGCGAGCAGCACGCCGCTGCCGCCCACACTGCCGCCACCGCCGCGCGCAAAGAGGTGCGTGCGCGCGACGTCGAGCTTTGGGAACGCCGGCAGCAGCGCGTCCCGGAAGGTGCGGTACACCGCGCAGAAGGCGGGCAGGTCGCCCGCAGCGCCCGCCGCGCTCAGCAGCTCGCGCGCGCTCGGCGCCGCCAGGCGGAAGTGCGACACCAGCTTGGCGGCGCGCAGAACGTGGCCCCGCGCCAGCAGCGCCTGAGCGTACTCCACCACCGCTTCCACGCTGCCGCTGCCGCTGACGTCGCCGTCGCCTTCGGAAGAGGGGGCGGTGCCGGCAGCGGCGTCGCCGCCTGCGGGCGCTACCAGCTGCCGGGCAGCGGTGGCGGCGCGCGCGCCGCGTGCGTCGAGCGCCAGCAGCGCGGGGCTGCGGGGTGGCGCATGGTGGGCGGCGCAGTGCGCAGGCGCGCCCGGGGGGGCCGCGAGCGAGGCGCCGCCGCCGCCGCCGCCCGCGCCTGCTGCTGCAGCGCGCTCCAGTAGAGCGATCACGTTAGAGGATAGGTGATCCGCTTGCGCTACGACGTACTCAACCACCTGCCATGGCAGAGGAGACATACACCACCCGCACAGTGACAAAGGCATCAGTGATGCACTGATGCAGGATTACATGCCATGTGCCTGCAGCATCCACCGCGACGTGAAAACGACAGGAGAGGCTCACTCATACACAACACACTTATGCAGCAAGCAACACGACTGGATAGGTGTTCATGCCCACCATCCTTATGCACGCACTCAATTAGTGACCATCGCTATTATTATCATTCATCGTCATCATATCAGAAGCAGAAGCAGAAGCAGCGGTAGCAGCAGAGTGTCAGCAGCAGCAGCAGCAGCAGCAGCAGCAGCGTGTACCTGGTGCTGCTGGTCCTGCTGCATGAGCACCTCCACTGTCAGCTGGTGCAGGTATGCAGGGAGCGCCACGCCCGCCGCCACCGCAGCAGCCTTGTACTCACACAACGCAGCCTGAGGACATGCAGCAGCAGCAGCATGCAGCCCACACGCAGCCCCGGAGCGGGAGGGGGTTGCACGTTATTGCGTGTTAAACAAAGCGAGCGAGGGACCAAAGGCAGATGCGGCGGCAAACGTCTGGCAGCAGTGGCGTGCACAGCAACAGCCCAACACAAGCTGGTACTGAGGGTTTTGGTGCTCCGTGCTGCCTGTTGCCCGTTACCCGGAAGGCTGTGTGATTGCCCATGATGGCCGGCTTGGCTGGCAGCAGTTGGGTTCAGGACAGGACAGGATACGGCAGCAGAATGCAAATGGGGGGGGTCATCGGGGCGGCCTGGCAGCGAGGCTTGTGTTACGCCAAAAGCGAAGGCAACTCGAATTTGCTTGGCATCGCCAAGCCACGAATCGCATAGCAGGGTTTCAACAGTCACGGCTGTTGAATACGGGTGCATCACCTGCAGACTGCACTTTTGTGTGCATACAGCAGCTGCAGTTGTGTACCGGACCAGTACTACCGGTACATCAGCAACATCACCAGCAGCGCCATCAATCACCTGCAGATAGGGTGCGTCCACGACCTCCTCGTCATGCAGCCAGCGGAACACCTCGCGCGCTAGCTCCTCCGGCGGAACCAGCTGAGGGCAAGACACCATGCCGCCAGGCACAGCCACGCCGCCCGTGCTGCCTGGGCCGCTGCCGCCGCCGCTGCTGCCTCCAGTGCCGGTCGTGCTGCCGGGTGTGCCGCCAACAGCCCTGCGTTCGCGTTGCGTGGCATTGTTTAGCACTATCGCGTCTCATCCATTGGTGGGGCCTGATGAGGGTGGCATTGCTGCTTGGCACGTGCAGCCCTGTGAAGTGTGCCCTGTTTTTGCAACAAGCGAAGCAATGGAAGCATGCATGGCGATTCCGGCCAACGGACCGGCCTCCTCAATTGGCTGGTTGGCGATGTCCAGAGGCAGAGTGGATTGAGCATGTGTTTCGAATTCTCTCGATGCATCATGGAGGAACCTTAGCAGGGTCCGCCGAAGGGATCAACCCAGCCTCACGGCGCCTTTCAATACACCGCACAAATAAGTGAATGACTCACGAGCACCAGCGTACTGCTGCTGCTGCCACTGCCAGAAGCTGACGCGGGTGCTGCTGGTGTGGTGATCGCAATTGGGAATGGTGCGCTGGTGGTGGCACAGCACCTTGAAGCACAGCCCCGCAGCAGGGCAGTGCAATATGTGCCCATATGTGCCCACGCATTGGCACCCTGGTTGCAAACCCACACCATGCCATCCTCATACACCTTGCCCCCCCTTACATGCACGCCCTGATGTACCAGTAATTAGCTATCGCTGACAAGGAACGAAACCACGTCCGCACGGTTGATCTGGACTCCCGGCTGTCCAGCGCACCTTGAGGCTGGCCCTCGAGTCATGAACGCATACGCCTGGCTGACGTTGTCAAACATGTGGCGCAGCACCGGCATCGGCAGCCGCTCCTGGAGTGAGTTCTTGATCACCCCCAGCAGCAGCGCCTTGGGCGAGACCGCGTACGATGCCAACCCAGAGCCTGACTCAGCGCCAGGGCCTGACCCAGATCGGGAGGCGCCCATCCCGATCTGCCCGGCTGCACCGGCCGCAGAGATGGTTTCCAAGCCAGGCGGGGTGCGGCGGCGTTGCAGGAAGCCAACGAGGACTGCAGGATCCGAGCACGACTCCGAAACCGCTTGGAGGTCCAGCGCGAGGCGGTACACCGCCTGGTGCCCGGGGTCGATGACAAGGCTCGGCGGTAGGTAGCGCCACCGCTGCATCAGCAAGCTCTGGCTGCTGCGCACCACTCCCTCGCCGCCGCCAGCGCCCCCCTCCGCGCCCCCCTCCCCTTCCCCCTCATCCCCGAACGAAACTGCCGACGGCGACGCGGCCGCGGCCGAAACCGAAGGGAAGCCTCCCCCCCTGGACACGGGCGTGGCGGTATCCCCGTAGCCCGGCGCGGGCACGATAGCGATGGGCAGTGGGTTTGCAACCGGCTGCAGCTTGTCTGCCGCGACGTCGATGAGGACGGCGACCGCTGACTCCAGGTGGTGCAGCACGAGCACGTTGTCGACGACGCTGAGGTCGACTGCCTTGGAGAAGAGCTCGTAGGTGTGCTGCAGGATGACGGTGTCGGTGAAGAAACGGTACAGCTCCAGCTTCATGGCCTGAACAGGAGAGCCAGCACGCAAGCTGTGGACCAACGCCTGTGTGCTGGCGCCCATGACTATCACGTAGGAGCAGCCATGGGCAGCCTCAGAGGAGCCAACAAGCAGGCTTAGCGGTTACCCATGTCACAATATGTCACCACAGTCCACATGATAGGCATACGACACGACGCATGACCGAAGCAAGTGTGCAGGTATTCAAGCGAGGGCTGCACACAGGGCGTGTGGAAGGGTGTGAGTGCGTGTGCGTGTGTGTACCAGCGCGTGAACATACCTGCGTGTTGATGTGGGCGCAGTATACGCGGCCGTAAATCTTGAGCAGGCGCACGCGGTCAGAGGGCACCGCGGAGAGCGGCACGGACGCCGCCGCTGCCAGCCCGGGCGACGCCACCAGCGGCACCGACGAGCTCAGCGCGGCGGCGGCGGCGGAGCCCGCGGTGGCCGCGAAGGGCGGCAGCGTGACCAGCCCGCTCGTCACAAACTGGAACGCCTGCTCAGGACGACAGGAGGGAAGAAAGCGAAACACTGTAACAGTAAGCAAGACATCCTGGGATGGTGTTATTCCTTGACATGCATTCCTTGCAGTGCGAGACTCATCGGGCTGAATACATTCATACACCCATGCATGCAAAGGCTTTGGACGTGCACGTGCATGGGTGGGAACAAGGCATGAGGCGGCTGCGTTGGCGGCAGAAAATGCTACAATGCATGTGGGTGCGGCGTGCAGGTGCGGGCCACAATGACAGAGCCCAACGCGGGGCTGGCAAAGGGAGTAGCTCAAGACGGCAGATCCCGCTCATCCTAGCCCAGCCTTGGTGTGAATGGTGTCAGATGCGTCAGATCCGCACCTGTAAGTATGGCGCTGCCGAGGGCCCGGTCGCCAGGATGGCCATGCGGGTCTCATGCGTGTAGCGCGCCCACACCACCGGCAGCCTGACGCGCTCGCGACAGCGCAGCCCTTGGCGCTTGGCGACGTGGCAGCAAAGCTCCAGGCCCCCTGGAGCACCAGCCAGTCGATGTCAGCGTCAGCATCGGGCACCCGTATCCTCGTCAGGAGCGCAGCAAGTGATCAGTCCCGGCATGACAGCACACCGTTTGTCGCAAAACAACGCACAAACACAGATAACCCATGGGCAAGCCCAGGATTGCCCACCCATGCACGGTATCGCCTATCTGTACACCGGTCAGTACACCCATCAGTACACCCCATATTGTGACCACAGAACTAGCAGCACCTTGTGACACAGCGTGCATAGGAGCTGCACGATTAGTCATCACCAATAGGCTAGCTGCATGCTGGTGGGCGCTGTGTGCTACTGTAGTGCATCCGGCCTTGCTGCTGTGCCGGTCGGGTTGATCTCAGGCCTGCCTCCAGCTTTGAATTCCGTTACTGCCTCCCTTTCAGCCAAAGCGCGAGCCGTTGCTGGCTAGCACCCTCTTCCTTTGATGCAGCTAACAAACACCGCCAATACGTGTGAATCACATGCATGCATGCACACATGCTGCTGCATGCAGGCAACAACATGACCTTGTCAGCAGTGCCACTCTCATCGCTAACACCATGATCGTACATCCTGCAATCCTGCATGCGTGATTCCGGCCTGCCTCAAACACACACATCATACATCAATACATGCAACTATGCAAGCAACATGCATGCATGCACACACGCTGCTGCATGCAGGCAACACCATGATCGTACATCCTGCATGCATGATTCCGGCCTGCCCGGCCTCCTCACCTGCGGTGACCAGCACCACTTCAGCATGCGGCATCTCCGTGAAAAAGAACGTGAGGATCTCGTCACGCCCGCGGTCGCTGCCGTGCACAAAGATGTTGCCAGTCGTGAGGTCCACAAACTCGAGCAGCACCTGCGCGCATACAAACGCACACGCGCACGCACACGCACACACAATGTTTTATGAACACTTCAGAGCGAAGAGTCAGCGCGTGGGGGAGCGACATGTGCGTGTGCCTGTGTGCGCATGCGGCCTGGGTGGCGTATGGCACGGTAAGAGCTGAGAGGGTTCATGCCGGGGGTGTTCGTGTGGCGTGCGCCGTGGCAAAGCTTGAGTTGAGACGCCACGAGTACCGGCGCGCGTGATGCATGAGCAGTCCACACGGCGCTGCCCTGTGGCGGCGCTCTGGCGGTGTACCGAAGGCAAGCATGCTGGGCAGGGATACAATGCTGTATGGGAACCAACAGAGGAATGGCCATGTTCAAAAGGATGGGATGTGACGCTGTATGGGACTGGCAGTATGGGACGTGCGTGCGGGTGCGGCTTCATCGGAGCCCTTCGATGGTTCACATGTGGAGTTGCTTGCACACAG
Organism: Chlamydomonas asymmetrica; assembly: GCA_001662385.1. Lineage (NCBI taxonomy): Eukaryota > Viridiplantae > Chlorophyta > Chlorophyceae > Chlamydomonadales > Chlamydomonadaceae > Chlamydomonas > Chlamydomonas asymmetrica. The sequence continues at coordinate 31,601 of BDDA01001007.1, read as the reverse complement.
CCTTGCAAATCCAGACGCAATAAGCTTGACAGGTTGACATGCCAGCAGGCGGTGTCAGGGCCAGGCGCCGCGCTCCAGGTGCCACCGAGAGGTGTAGTTCTGTGCGCGGGTGCGTGCGTTTCCCACCCGAGCATTCCACGCACCTTGCTGCGCTGCAGCGCCAGGAGCTGCCCATCTAGGGACACGCGCGCTGCCAGCACGCTGGGTCCCTCTTGTACTGGGTACGTCCATTTGAGCTGTTCGTGTGAGCCTGGCGTCGCTGATGGCGACAGGTCGTAAGCGAAAAACACGCCACCCTTGATTACCAACAAGGTGTTGGTGCCATCATCGAAATCAAGGAAGTCAACAGTTTCGTGCTCCAGGTGCAGGCCCTGGTCCAAAGCCAGCACCTGCGCAACCGTCTGATGCGCTGCCATGTAGTTGCCTCGAGCGCGGGTGGGACAGGGTCACTGGGCGCAGCTGACAGAACCAGCAAGCCGGAACAGCTGTGCTTGCTTATCCAATGCAGGCAAACTCAGGAATATTGGTAGCAGTCCTGCTTGCCCCTAGCTGATACCAGCATACAGGCCAGCAGCTCCTCGTCGCACTCTTTAGCGGCGCTCACAGCTCCTGAATGAACTTCTTAATATCCGCAAGCAGCTCAGCTTTGATGCTGTCCGGCACACGAGCGCGTGCCTCAGGGCGGACCACTTTGGTGATCTCCTCTGCGGTCACGTTGGCCCGGCCCTTCTTGGTTATATACTCTGCACAGACCATCCAAAAATTTCAAGCTTCCAAGGACGCGAATAGACAAGGCAAAAAGTGGGTGGTGCAAACACAGGCAAGGTGCGGAGACCGATGCGCATGCGAAAGCGAACACGCACCTCGACAGCGCAGCTTCAGGTCGTCTCGCCAACCACACGCTGCAAGCTGCTCAGTGAGCTTTTGCTTCAAAGCGTCACGCCTGCCAGTGTTTGCAAGCTGCAAAGAGGAGCAAACATGGACCATCCCGTTGGATTGGTTCAGGCACCAAGACGGGCTTTGACCCAAAAGCAAAACTGGACCTACGTGATACTTGATGCGCTCCTCTAGCTGATACTCCTCGTCGAGCTCAGAGGTGTCTGCAGCGGCGCCCTGTCTGTTCCGCGACATTTATGTCGTTGTTCGGCATGCAGGGCGTGTTTGGGAGGAAGCGACAGTGTGGTTGCGCGTAACAAAGTATGACCCGATTGCTACACTGTTATGAGCGTCAACGCAGTCAGTACACACCTGTGTGAATCTTGCCAAAGCCACAAATGGAGAGGCTTGGGGGGGGCGGGGGCAAGATGGGCGGATTCCCATGCGGGCGAGTCCATGCACGTGTCTGGTGTGGTCATGCCGAGTACTGCACTATGCCCTCTTGTGTGGGACTGGGTGTACATTGGATCCTGCCGGATCAGGTGTTAGGAGACAATGTGCATGGCTGCAGAGGTACGCTGTCCTCAATGCGCGCTGCCACCGACGCGGTTGCGACTGAGAGGTAACGCTTGGATAGGTGGCACTGACAGTGATGGCCCAGAACTGCATATTGCACCCATGCAATGCATTGAGCACTCCGCCTGAACCCCTCCTGACCGACTGAGGGGTGCTTCGCTGCATGCAGAAGGTGCATGCTGGAAATCCAAACTGCGTGTGCGACGTGTGCGACAATGGGAAGGAAAGTGGCTGACGCAGTGCTGGTCAGCAGCGCTTGACTTCCTGCTGTCAAGCTGTGTGGCGGGCCTTGACGAGTCGTGCATGCACTGCCGCACGCTCCTCGTATGCGTGGTGGCGGAGCGACAAGCACACACTGCAAACATGAACGCGTTTCTGCCTGCACTTGCTGGCCCTGAACCCACTGGCGCTCATGAGGAGCCCTGGACCAGCTCGACTGGTTAAGCATTCAGTGAAGCTGCCCGAGCGCTGTTCACTCTGGTTCACTCATTGTACTACCGATGAATGTGTGGTTGGCATCACCGCCAAAGCCTGGCTCACTGCATCAGCGCTACATCTGAAGCAGTTGCAGGTTTTGCTGATGCAGGGCACCAACGCTTGGGCCAAGTGCCCAACGCCGGGCTTTGGAGCCGAAATCCTGGGGTCGAAACCGCGGCCGCGTGACATCAACAAAACTGCGCCCGCCTTGTTACACACAGATGAGGGTACTTCCAGGGAAAGGAAGAGCACTTTACAGTTCTGCAGTCAGCCAGCCAGTTTGGAAGCGAAGCGTTGCGGCCACGACCCAGTCAATTTCACCCGGCTGCTGAAACCAATCACTATAGCACAAGGAAGCTCCGAGTTTCAGCTCTGGTTCAGCTTACAGGCAGTTTTCCATATTTATCCGTTGTGCTCGCCTCTGGAAACAGCAGCATCAAGTTTGTCGCCCATATTATGCAGCGTATCTCCCGCCGCGGCGCTGATGGCCAGGGAACCATACATCGTTTCATTGCACTACGATGGAAACAGTACACGACCTTTGTGATCACATAGGAATGTGCACCCTGAGACAAGAACCGGCCACTGCAGGTGACTGGCATGGGTTGCGCCACGCCAATGTCTGACAGTCGGACCCAGGCAAACAGGTCAGACCGACGTCATAGCTGCTTGGTTTCTGCAGAAGCAGGAGAACAGAGGCTACAATCGTCTGGGTTTGTATGAGTAGAGCCACCAAGGCCAGCACTTCACTCACCGAAGTGTGTAATCTGTTCACTTTCTCACTCGTGCGTTGTTGTGAGGCAGAATATGGCATCAAGAGGGCATCTGTGCCTTCCAAATGCTGTGTACAAAAGGCACTGGTGAGACTTGGGCGTACCATACATGACGTGCGCTGGCAGCGGTGCCAATACAACCTACACAACTGCCCCAGTGAGGTCTGGCCACCATGCATGTACTCGCACTCACCGCGGTTGTGCTGCTCTTTGCGGCTTGCTGTGAGGCGAAGGTTTACAGTGCTGATGTGAGGCGCCGGCTGCTAATTGCTGAGGTAAGGCTGTTAAGGAACGCCACTTGTGCCCATAGGTCGTCTTTGCCTGTGATTTCTGTTACGTGTGGTCATACATATGCATGGGTTCCTGCACAGCAATGGCAGCAGTCAAGTCGGCTGCTGGGCTGTTTTGCGCCCTGCAGTGTGTCATCAGTCAGTCGCTGCTCGTCTGGCGTACCGTGTATACATAGCAGCTTGAGTCTAGGTAGCAGCAAATACGCTGGCCCACCTTCCCAGTTGGTAGTGTGTCATCCGTGTCGGCGCGCTGGTGGGCACACTGGGTATCTTGGTATCTTGTCTCCAACGAGCACCAAAAACAACGTGTCAAAGAGCAATGATCTTCTCTTCGTGCCTGTGTATTCGCAGGTCGGGGACGAGTCCTGGTCGTGGGGCACCACGTACTGCAACCCTAACGTAACTGGCTCGATCGCCGCGTGCTTTGACGCCGGCATCCCGGTTCAGAACAACTACGACTTCAAGTTTGGGGCTCCTGAGGTTGCCTACCCAACGGATGGTGCTCCTTGGGGCCAGCATATCACTCCGTCTGCTAGGGGCGCGTTCATTATCAGCTGGTGAGCTGTGTGCCTGACTTGCAACATTGGTATGCAGTATGCACGTATCCCACCCGCCTGAGTGTCAGACTGTTGGAGTCAGCCTGCATAGGGCGCCATTTCCTGGTACGGAACAGATGGACCTTTTGAGAATTGGTTTGCGCTGCCTTTTTGTGAATCAACGTGTGATGATACTCTGGCGGTGCTGAACTTGGCTGTGAGTTTGGTGGCACCGAGGCGAGGCCCTGCACACAGCCCACAGCAGGATATGTTCCTCAGTTGTGGTGGTGGTGTTCGGAACGCAGATGGCTTGTGTAGCTGCGCTCAAGGCTGAATGCTGGTGCCAACTCATCGTGTACCAAATACGGATGTATGTTTCTGCGAGGCGACTGGCACACTACAACAGAGGTACCTGGTGGTTCGACTTGTGTTGTTCTGCAGGGCAAGCGGTGACTCCAAGGTGGGCCCTGTTGAGACGCTCACTCCTCCCAACACCGCGGCCATGACCGCCAAGGTCTCGGTGGCTTCCAAGAAGGGCGCTGCCATCAAAGGTGGGCGCAAGTTCAAGCCTGGAACTGCACGCGCTGCCAGCCACCTGCACAGTACTCTGATAATAACATGTGCACATGCACTTTCTGTGGATTTCGTTGTGTGTTTGCGCGAGTCCGGCCTTTCAGTATGTAGCACTCTGCACTGCTACTGCATGCGCAGCACGAAGGAGAGACAGAAACCGTCGCTCCCCCCACGGGACCGCTGCGGGCTTGCTTTCTATCCTGTTGCCACAGGCGGCAAGGAGTGCCCGCGTGGCAAGACGTGCTCGGTTGGCGCCACCCCCGTGGTGTTCACCGGCGAGGTCATCACCTACACCCGTGCATACACCGCCGCCAGCGGCGTTGCCAACTACTCGTAAGTGTGTTGTTGTTGCAGCTCTGAGTGTGTGCGGGCCTGTACTTCCTGTAAAGTGTGTAGGGGTTTGGTTTGGTGCGGATCGAATTGAGCGAAAAGCGATTGGGAAAATTACAACCAAAATCGGATCCGCGGATCCGTATGTGGATATGAATTGGGTTGGGTTCCCGGGCCGGGATGGTCTGTACACATTTACTGCATCATGATTGTGTTGCCTGCGTCGGCGGCTTGCTCCGGCTGGTGCTGCATGCACAGTGTGCTCCGGCCCTGCATGCATGAACTGCTTCGACCCCGCTTGCGCAATGCACGACCCACATCAGCTGGGTGTTGAGGATACATGCCCCCGGGTACACAGCACACAGCGCACAGCTTACACCGGTGGCCTACGCCATTCCTGAATCGCCATCATGGTGGTCATGCACCTGGGTGCACGCCTGCTCGCCTCCTTTTCCGTGTGCGATCGCGTCCTTCAGTCCTTGACCTTTCATGCACCTGGTGCTCGGCTTGATCCTGCGCCAGGTACCTGTCCCCTATGCTGAACCACGTCGTGCTGGATGGCCTCAAGCCCAACACGCGCTACTACTACAGCATCTGGGCCAACAACATGTGGACCAGCGAGATCGGATTCACCACTCTGCCCGCACAGTGAGTGATGATGCACAATCAACTCCACACACAGAGACACACTGCAAGACCCCCGATCGAGTTGTACCAATGCATGCAAGATACTCGCGTGCCTCGTATAGGCAGAGTGGCGGGGCTGTTGGCTGTCTGCATGCAGCCTCAAGGCATGTTCAGCGGCCTGTGTGTTGTGAGGCACACATGATACGCTCTTGCTGCACTGCCCTGGCTGCACTATCTCTGGATTGTGCACACCAGGCGTTTGCAGCATCCCAACTAGCTAAGCTCGATGCACTCATTCTGGGTGCCTGGCTGATCAGCAGGCAGGTTTGTTTGCTGCCTCTGGCATGCGCCTAAAGTCAAGTAGGCGGCCTTGACTGCCCACGTGTGCCGATTCGCAGTTGCAACTTGCGTTGGCGCATGTCCTGCTCACTTACTGCCAAGAGTGCCAACACACTGCACTTCCACGGAACAGCGGACCAATGCACGCGAAAGCTCACACGACAACCTTTTTTGTATGTTGCGGTGCTGCAGGTCCCGCAGTGCCGCCCGCCCTGCCCACACGTACCCTCTGCGCGTCGGCCTGATTGGCGATGTTGGCCAGACCATCAACTCCTCCATCACGCGTGACCACCTCATGGACAACAACCCCCAGGTCATCATTTACACCGCTGGTAGGTTGGGTTGTAAGCCTTCTGGGTGTGTTTGGGTGCAGCGCCTGAAGCATGCTCCATCTCAAAAACACATAGTACCGGAACACATCACCCCCACGTGTCCTGTACACACTGGCGGTCGGATGCAGCCCCTGTCACATTCGCATTCATTACAGCCTTAGCAGGGCCCATGGCGTGCAGTGTTCAGGGGGGATGGATGTGCATGCATGGGCAAGCCTGCATCGCATGCACATGCATGTATGGGTGGGCAGGCAAGTGTGTTGGATATGGGAAGCATTGAGCGGGGCGATGGAGCCGCGGGCGTATTGTCTGCATGGGCCAACCAGCATGGAGGGAACATCACCCACAAACTGTTTCTCAGTGCTTCTCAGTGTCACATTCAGCCTTGCCACCTATCCAATGCTACAAACTGGTTGTGCACATGCACACCTATGCCTGACTGCAGCACTTCATGCATTGCACAGGGGCATCATGCAGTTCCTTGCTCTTGTCAGCATGCCATCTACCCGTGCTTAACATGCCTGATTGCAGACTTCACGTACGCTGACCACTACGGCGCTGCCAACCCCGATGTCACCGGCGGCCAAACCAACCAGAAGTGAGTTCGCATGTACGCTTGTGCTCTTCACTGCAGCAAACGCTCCGCGCATGCCTTGCGAGCATTAGACCACTGGCTGCCCATGGGTGTGTACGTTGTCTCCTTAATGTACGGTGATTATTGTGGCTCCACCGAAGCAGTCTTGGTGTCAACGGTGCACTAGCAAGAGAATCGACACGGCTCAATGCCACGTATTGCGTCCTTGTCGTTTGGCCCGCTCCTGCAAGCGCTCTCACAAGCACCTCTCAGTTCTCACCCAAGCAGCGGAGTACAGCTCGCAAGAGTACAGCTTGCCATCACCCTACGCTTAACCTGCCTGCCCCCAACCCGGACCTTCACAGTGTTGCATGGCCAATGCCAGGATCGGGTTGTGTGGGGTGTTGCTTATTGTAATCTTTTGGTTGCTGCAATTGCGATTGCATGGCAGGCGTTGGGACTCTTGGATGCGCCTCTGGGAGCCCCTCCTCAAGTCGGTGCCCTTCACGCCCTGCTACGGCAACCACGAGCTCGAGACCGGCGGCATCCCCGCCGTCGTCAACTATACCACCTACTCCTTCTCCTACCCCACCAACTACCCCTTCCAGTCCTCGTCAGCGCGCTTCCCCGTGCCCGGCATCTCCAAGGACTTTGGAAAGATCGACACCAACCTGTTCTACGCCTCCACAATCGGCCCCTTCCGCCTGATCACCCTCAACAACTACATCCCCTTCCATGTGGGCTCGCCGCAGTACAAGTGGACCATGGAGGAGTTCAAGAAGGTGCGCCTAGGTGTTGACGAGAACTGCTAGACTGCGCGTTGAGTGTGCGTATGTCAGCCCGCGCTTTTCTTGCTGGCGTGTCGTGCATGCCCACCCCATCAACCCCTAACCCAGCCTCGGAGTCCTGCCCCCTGCAGCCCCCCCTCCCCCCTACCCCCCAGTAGCCCTGGCTCCGTGCGAGCCTTGCATCCAGCTTGCATCTCAGAAGTGCCTATAACCATTCGGGCCTCTTGAATGCCTGCAACTGTGATTGCAGGTTGACCGCAAGGCCACCCCCTGGCTGTTTGTGGTGTTCCACGCTCCCCCCTACCACACCTACCTGACCCACTACAAGGAGATGGACTGCTTCATGAGCATCTACGAGGACATGTTCTACCAGTACGGAGTGGTGAGTCAGCACGCCAGCGGATTCCATGCGTTGGCCACTTGGCCGCACATGTGCTAGGTGGCTTGCACACCGTCTGTCTGTCCCACAGTGTGGGTGCACGGCTATCCGGTTGGTGCACTCTCCACAAGAGCTGCCCCAGGTCGAATCCCTTGTCGGTGTGCCCAATTGCTGCCGCTTGCTTGAATGTTATGTCGCCAGCTCGTGGGTCGAATGGCCCGGTGTTGTGACGATACTTCGATTTCACCGTTGGCCATTGCGGTTGCTTGAAACATGCTGCTGCCCCTCTGTCCACGCTCCCTCCCCAACCCCCGAACCAAAATACAACAGGACTTGGTTTTCAATGGCCACGTGCACGCGTACGAGCGCACCCACCCCGTGTACAAGTATGAGGTCAGTACCAGGGCATGATCAGGGTGTGGCTGGGCAGTGGGGGTCTGATCAGGGTGTGACTGGGCAGTGGGGGCCTGATCAGGGTGTGACTGGGCAGTGGGGGTCTGATCAGGGTCCGATCAGGGTCTGACTGGGGAGTGGGAGTGGGGAGTGCGACGCGTCGGTTGGCGACACGTGTGGATAGCGTGATGGCGCTGTGGTGGATGCCCAGCCTCACAGCGGCACCGCTGCTGCTGTGCAATGCATTGTGTGATTGGCCCAGGGTGCTTTGTGAGGGGTCTGGTGACAAGGGTGGCATGGACGCGTTTCCTGGTGCTGGATGTGTTGTAATGTGGCACACATGCTGGCATGCAATGCTGCATGCTCCCAATCTGGGCCATCTGTGGCTGACGTGTGTTGCATGGTCTGCTGTTGTGATGCCGCGCTGCAGCCCAACACGTGCGGCCCCATTTACGTCACGATCGGTGATGGCGGCAACGTTGAGGGACCTTACAGGGACTTTGTTGACCGTAAGTGCCTGATGCATGCGAAGCACTCGAGACAAATCATGACGTTGCCAGAAGGGTGCGCCTCGAGGGTTGTGAACCCTGTGCTGGGAATGGGAAAGATTGATCGCATGCATTTGATCTTTATTGGTGCTGGCTGTTCTTCTTCCCCGCTTGTGTTTGTGTTGTTGCCTGGCAATCACAGTCAAGACAGCATAGCCGTCCCTGCCCTGATGGTGGAGTGGGTGTGACATGCACTTCTTGTACTGCCTGTGAATGTACTGCTTGTACTGCAGAGATCGACCCCAAGACCAACAAGACGTACTGCGAGGGCCTGAAGACCGACGGCTCCACCCCCAACCAACTGCAGATCTCCAACCCTAGCGGCTGGTGAGCTCCACCTGCAATCACCACGACACGCAAATAGCAAAATGGCTCCGGCAGAAACAAACAAGCGGCAGTGGTGCATGTACTGCTCTGCACAGCGCCTGTGGATAGGCAGTCGAATTTGAGCACCTCGTAGTCACAAGTCCATGCTGACAACAGAATACTCGAGGCAACCCTTGCTGTACTGAAGGTTGCTCTACCGCGGCCTGGATTCCATGATGGCCCCCCATTCCCTCTGCACACGCACAGACTCGCCCAGGAGGTTGCGCAGCTGCAGAAGGCCTACATGGCAAGTGCAACAGTGTGTTCGCTGGTTTTCGCACTCCCTGTGTACCGAACAGGGGTCCCGGCTACCAGCGCCAGGCGCACGCCCCAGGTTGCCCCACCATCACCTGGCAGCCGGCTAACGGTGTCAAGGGCGGCGCGCCCCTGGTGCTGCTCAACACCACCGAGAACCTGGCGAGCGCAAACCCCGTCGGATTCTGCCAGAGCAGCCAGCCCACCTGGTCCGCGTGGCGCGACCCAAGCTTCGGTCATGCTATCCTGGAGCTGGTCAGCGACACCACCGCCAAGTTCTCTTGGTACCGCAACATCGATGGCGAGAAGCAGGTGGGTGTGCTGTACTGGCTCTGCCTGGAATGCTGCAGAATCTTTTCGGAGTGCTGGGGCCACCTCTGGGCGAAGATTGTGTGTGGGCACTTGTTTGCTGGGGGTGACTGATCGAACGATGCCGTGGCATGAAGTTGAGCTCAGGCCCCTCATTGCCTGGCCTGTGCGCTCAGCCCTTTGGGGCCTGGATTGCGCTTCTCAACCAAGTGAACTCGCATCATCTATGTGCCGATGTGTGCATGCGCTGTGCAGGTTGCGGACTATGTGGTCCTGGAGCGCCAGGCGGCATGCGCCAACAAGATGATGTAAAAATCGGACCTGGATACGCACCAGCTGCCCGCCCTCACTTCCGGACAGACTAAATCCGACCATGACATGACTAAGCTTATAACAAGCCCGGGAAAATGCGTGGAAATGAGTGTAGGTTACTAAAGTCGAAACGCTTCATCCCGACCCCCCCGCCGCGCACCAGCCTTGCACACAGACCTTGCCTTGCTGGTGGGCGCACAGATGCACTCGCATGTGGCAGGCAGGCGCCCTAGCTGAAGTCATCATCACAGAGCGAGGGAGAGAGCTGCATGGAAGTTCTCCAACAGTTGAGGCTGGGTGTGGCCGCCTGCTGCGGATGACGAACTACTGGCGCTGATGGTGTGATCACATGTCGCGTGTGTTGTACTGCTGGTGGTTCGGACAACGAGCAGCATAGCGCCTGCGCCTGCTCCTCTACATATTATGTTGCTAATGCACTTTCATCTGCACCACACAGCATCAGCTTACTCTGCATTTGACGAGCTTGACCGCATGGAGCTGTTTATTTGCATTGCCTGAAGTGCCATGAGGCATGCGAATAAGTCATGCAGGCATCGCGTCCATGCATAATGTGCAACCGAACTCAACTCATGCTTTGAATGCAAAGGCTGGATGGACGGCAGCTGCTGCCGTCTTGATTCCTTCCGTGCTGCATCATGGCCATTCGGGCTTCGTACTGCGATCGGTACTCTGCTACAGTACAGGGCCGGCTTGCATTGTCTGCGTCAGCTGCTGCACACGCAGATGTTTGCGAACATCACCGAGGTTGTCAATAAGTGAATCTGAGGTAAAACAGTTTGCTACATTATGAGTTGGCTGTACACCTCCAAACAGGTGCCACAAGAGAAGCGGTGGGATGAGGTATCATCGGCTCGTGTTGGGGGTGAGGGTGCTATGGGGGGCAGGGCTGGGGGGTCGGCGGCCACCGTGCGTCCGGCAGGTCCGCAATCAGCTCTGCCAATGGTTCTGTCTGGGTATGTTCACCGCTGTCAGCAGCAGCTGGGTTGTGGCGGGGTGGAAAGCTTTTGCAGCCAAGTCCCCAACAGGTTGCCCGAGACCAGCCAAAGAGCGGGTAGGTGATGACGATTGACTTACAAGCAAGTTGAAAATTGTGAAGCGCTGTAATAGTGCTGCATTAGTTGCCTTCAACAACCAAGCTTATGGTTGGACAGGGCTGCTGCAAGGAAAACTGCTGCCAGGTACGTCCCTTCCCAGAGGCACTGCCAGGCATTGGCAATTATTGAGGTGAGCCCATCCCCAGCGGGGTCCAAAAGAAAACAGCACAAACCAGAATCCCGAATCCACCATGCCATACTAATTGCGTAGAGCCAACCTTCTGTTCAACATTTCCACCTTTCCGAGTCCTGGTTCCATGCATGAATGCACCAGCGTGCGTGCATGCACACGCTTGCACACGCTTATCGAAAGCAGCACCGGACAGGCTGTATAATCTAACGTGTTGCAGGGTGTTAAGGCCGGACAGGCTGCGGCTCTGCCAAAGAGTGCGCTTCAAGAGGGCACGCTGCAAGCCGTGAGCACGTGAACAAGATGACACACAAACAGCCATCAGAACGCAGTGCAATCAACAGTTTCCTTCAAGCGTATGACGGAGCCTACATCAATAGGCCTGGTATGACAGTTGTATGTAGTGCCGGCAAGGACTTGCTTGGCTGATTCGACACGCTGCAGCCGTTGCACTGCTGGCCCTACCAATGCAACATGCAGTAGTGTGTCTCCTGCATAGCTTGCTGACAGCTCAGCTTCAAGTTAAGGTTGCAGGGCCACATACATGCCCACAGGGCTTCATCTCCAGTGCCCTGTATTCAGTGACGGCCATAACGCGTCGCAGCCGGGCTTGTCCTCTGCCGTGGCGGGTTGACCCTTGCTGCTAGGCTCCCTCTGAATGGTTTCTGCTCTGCAATTACAGCTTACATCGCCGTGTTGCCCTACCGGACCTGGCGCATGCATATGGCCTCTGATGAACAGGGAAGTTCAGCACCACAAAACTCACACAAAAGCACATCCCGCCCGTCGTTGTCACGGCATTGGCGAGAGGACAGTACGTCCAGGCGCGCGATCGCTACTCCCTGCGCAGGCTGGCACGGCAATGTAGGCCTCACGCGGCCGACATGTGTCTGAGGGTGTTTTGAAGGCAAGTGCAAAATTTTGATGCTCACAGAATATGGAAAGGTTCCTCACTCTCTTGCATCCCTTTACTTTCCGGAGAGATGCTTTAAGGGTGTGTTGGCGCCCATCTATGGTCATTCACCGCCAACCTAGGCCCAGAGTTGTGAAGAGCCTTGCAATGTCGCTCTACGTCATCGTCGCCAGCTTGCTGGCGCTGCTGGTCGCCGCAAGCGCCAGGCCCATCGTATATGGCCCCGAGTTCCGCTCCCGGCTGCTCATCTCTGAGGTAAAACCGTCACGCCCTGGTTCCAGTACAGCACACTTGGAAGGATCATCCACCAGCTACTGTGAAGCCTGCCCTGAGCTACTGCACTGCAGTTGACTACAGCGTGTTGGGAGACAAAACTATGCACCCAAAAACCAGCAGGCCACGCTAACTCTGTGCCGCAGCATGGCACGCTGGGAACTACATCCTGGTTTGGAGGTTGCCAGACAGTCAGGCAGTCGCACTGGTTTTCCGTCAGCCGTGCCTGGCACCATGCACCGTTGTATCCCTTCCCTGCGCATCCAGCTGCAAGGTCTGACTGTCTCGCCCATCGGCTTTCATAACCCATGGGGACAAGCACGCTGTTGGGATCATGGCTTTATGCTGGGCCCCTGGCCGCTTTGGCCCCATCCGCCTCCCGGGTATTATGCTCCGTAAAGCGCTCGTTCTGCGTCACGCCCACCACCACTCTTTCGAGCTGCCTCCCTGAGCAGTCAACCAAACATATCACCTGACCAGCACCACATTATCAATCACAACACCTCTGACCTGTGCTTGCCGTGCGGTCAAGCAGTATCGAAGGCTGCCTGGCGTTTGCCACTGCCCACCGAATCGACTGCTGGTTTTCTGATGTGCTCGCTTGCTTGCTGGCACTGAATTTCACACAGGTTGGCGAGGGGCCCTGGGTTCACCAAACCACACCTTGCAACCCCAACGTGACTGGCTCCGTCATCGCTTGCTACGACTCCGGCGTGAGCGTGGTGGGCAACTACGATTACCTGTACGGTGCCCCGGAGGTCTCCTTCCCCACCAACGGGAACGCTTGGTGGGTCGCAGTGTGACGCTGTGCAAGTGTACCACCCTTGGCTGTGTGTTGTCGGTGTAATACAGGACTCTGTGGGGTAAAGTGAAGGTGTGGGGGGCGGATGCTGCGGGAACTGCTTGCATGCATGCATGCTAACTCCTGCAGGCAGCGCTCTTGCCGCATCATGCAGCATCTTCATGCATCATCATCCTCATGCATCATGCAGCACGGCCCATCGCGACTGGCTGCATGCGCTGCCGCCGGGGTGTGACTGTGTGAGCATGGACAGGTGCTTCTTGCAAGCACACCTCATTCTTGCTGCTAACGCGGCGGCGGGGATGACACGCATGCATGCTGCCGTATACACTGCCTGCATTCGGCATCGGTGGTGTACGATACGATGCCGTCATGGGTGGCGATGTTGTGAAGGCGGATGCAAATGTCCATGCACATGTGTGCTGTGCATGCACATGCAGTTCACATGCATGCATGCATGTCCTGGTTGAGGTCGACCTTGGACGCATGTTCTTGCGTCGTAACGAGTCAGGCTGCATCAACCTGCACGATGCGACGCAGACGCAGCGCAGCACACGCCAGCACATGGAAATTGCGAGTGCCGCAAATGAAGTGCTGTGGGTGTGCTTGGCACTGCACATACCCTGCTCGCAAGGTCGTGAGGGTGTGCTAGCTCACCTTACCTCCTGCTCGCTGCCTGCTGATGACCTGCCTGGACACGTGTGTGTGCGCTGCAGGGGCTTCCACATCACTCCCTACAAGACAGACGGCGTGTACCTCTTCTCATGGTGAGATGAATGCTGTACCGCTACTGCGCTTGTACCGCTTGTACCGCTTGTACCCTTTTCTCATGGTGAGATGCGATGCGCTGTGTGCGACTGCTCTCCGTGCAATAGCCGCCTCCGCCTCGTTGCCTGGCCGACGCACGCCAGCGAGGCAGCGACCATGCATGTCAGCGTGCACATGCGTGGGGTTTATTCGAGCAAAACCCGCAGTTACCATGCACCGGCTGTGTGCTGGAAACAGTGTGGCCTGAGCATTGAGCAAGGCCGCTTTTAGGCACTGGTACTTGATACGCTTGTTTTGGCAGTGGGCTGGACAGGAGGTGCAGCTCGCCATGCAATGAATGTACCGTATTTGCATGCCGCTTGGCTGGCACAATGCTGGCATAGTGGCATTCCCTCATGCGATCGCCGATGTGTATGCGATGCTGCTGCATGCGTGTGGTGTGGGTTTGGACTGATGCAGGCAGCATGGCACATGGAAGACGGGCCCGCTGTCCTCCCTGGATCCCGGATTCACCAGCGGCATGACCGCCAAGATCGCCATCTCCACCATCAAGGGCCGTGCCATGCAAGGTGAGTGCGGGAGGCACAGCGCGGTAGAGCGTGACGCCGTGACTGCACGACGCACGACTGCTGCATGCATACAGTATCTGTCACTTTCCGCGTCTGCCAATAAATGCAAATCAATCAGCAGTTCAGCACGCTGCTTGACTGGTCCATTGGGTCTTGTGCGTCTGCCTTACCATACGCTAGGATTGCTTGGACAACCCAGTGGTGGCGTGTGGGGAGCACGCGGAGGGAAGAGAGGGGATGCGTGTGGGGTGGGGGCAACGAATTTCGAATTTCGTCCTGCGCTACTGTGTATCCTCACCGCATACCATGCCCTGGGCTGTGGGACTGGTAATGAATGCGTGTGTGCGTGTGTGTGTGCATGCAGCCCCCAACAAGAAGTCTGTGGTGTACAGCGGCAAGGTCATCACCTACACGCGCGCCTACACCGTCGCCAGCGGGCTCGCGGATTACAGGTGAGCACACAACGCATTCTTCCATTACGCAGTGTTTGTGGCTCGTGCGGTTTCCAGCGTGATGTCTGTTTCATGTGATGGACAGGAGCGTCCGTGCAGGGTTGCGTGTTGAGGGGGTGCAAGTGAAGGCCGCATCATCCAGTCGACCGACCTCGCACACAATCTCACCGACTCGTCATTTTTGTCTGTCTCTCTCACCGTGGCCGAAATGCCTTGCAATCTGCAGCTGCCTTGCAGTCTGCCGGCCGCATCGGAGTAGTGGGCTGACCAGCACGTGTGACGGCACTGAGGTATTCATGTGCTGCTGTGCACGTGTCACTGCCGCTGCAGCTACCTGTCCCCCTACATCAACCACGCGGTCGTCAATGGCCTCAAGCCCAATACACTGTACTACTATAGCGTGTACGCAAACGGCAAGTGGAGCGCTGAGAACACCTTCACCACCCTGCCGTCTCCGTAAGTGTACATACCTCATGCAGCATTGCTGTTGCCACACCCAACATCTGTGGGTATGCCGGTACTGTATTATTGTGCCTGGATGGGCGCCAGGGCTCGCAGTACTTGCACCGCCGTTGTACACTGCCGTTTTGTGCCTGTGCTGCAATGTATGGTACGCATAGCGCACACGGAATGTGCAGCGTCAGCCGAACATGAAGGCACCCAGATGGGCAGCATCAGTCGGATGGGCAGTGTCCGCCGGATGGGCAGTGCAGTGGTGCCACCCACTCGGAACACTGGCTTGGGCATCCGTCCCTTTCTGATGCAATGTACGGTGCACTCGGCACATGACCACTGCTCTCATCCATGAACGCCCTGGTCGGCCAAGTGATGTAAAATCACCCACAGTACGTGCTGCAATTTGCGATACACGTTGTACGTGCTGCAATTTGCGGTACACGCGGTACGTGCTGCAGGTCAACCGTGGCAGGCAAGCGCCCCGCCAACACGTACCCTCTGCGCATCGGCCTGATCGGTGACGTCGGCCAGACCATCAACTCCACCATCACACGTGACCACCTGGCCAGCAACAAGCCCCAGGTCATCCTCTTCACGGCAGGTGAGCAGTACAGGAGGGTGGCATTCACATGGCAGTTCCAGCCGGGATGCAGCAGCAGCAGCCAACGGTGGGGGGAAGGGGAACGGGGATGCTGTACATTCGATGCACGCACATGGGATGAAGCAGAGGCAGGGAGGATCGGAAGGGGAACTGGTGAGGCTCCATGA
Organism: Chlamydomonas asymmetrica; assembly: GCA_001662385.1. NCBI lineage: Eukaryota > Viridiplantae > Chlorophyta > Chlorophyceae > Chlamydomonadales > Chlamydomonadaceae > Chlamydomonas > Chlamydomonas asymmetrica. The sequence goes on along the minus strand of BDDA01001007.1, from coordinate 15,702 downwards.
TATATGTCAGTATGGATGATGCTGGCGCTGGCAAGGGATCCTCTGCTCCTTGTCCTTGTCCTGCCTTCGTGTTTGCAAGCCGCTGCAAGCTACTGGACCTGCTGCTGGTTGGAACATTTGTCGTCGCATCTCAGGTCACGTCCATGCCTTTGCTCAGAACATGGCATTGGTTGGCGGGTGTGTTGAATCGGGCTGGTGTTGCCGCCTATCCTGCTGCTGCTGCTGCTGCTGCCTCTGTATAGACTTTACGTACGCGGACAACTACGGCGGTGTCGACGTCAACAACGTCCACTCCGGAAACGGCACGAACCAAATGTGAGCGCCAGAGGTGTTGAGATCATCAAAGCACCACCAAACTCCCAAACCTGCCCTGGAGCATGACTGCTGATTTGGGTCACCACCAGCACGCAATCAGCATGTGCCAGCTGCACATCCATTGATTATGCATTTATCCTGCATTCATAATCTCTGATTACCTCATGATGCCCTCGCCATGCAGTCGTTGGGACACGTGGCACGCCATGTGGAGCCCGCTGCTCAAGTCGGTCCCCTTCCTGCCGTGCTTCGGGAACCACGAGATCGAGGGCTCCCGTATCCCCGCCGTCATCAACTCCACCACCTTCTCCTTCGCCTACCCCGACAACTTCCCCTTCCAGTCCTCGTCGTCCCGCTTCCCCGTGCCCGGAACCGTCAGCGGTTTCGGAGACATCACCAACAACCTGTACTACAGCACGGTCATCGGCCCGGTCGCGTACATCGTCCTCAACAACTACGTGCCGTTCTACCCCGGCACCCCGCAGTACACCTGGGCCATGGACGCGTTCAAGAACGTGAGGAGTGTGCCCGTGCGTAGCGCTTGAACGCATCTCCTTAAATATGCATTTTGCAACTTGCAGGGCTTGGAAAGCAGCGCGGGCTTGGGACGGGCAAAATTATGATGATGTGGTGTTGTTGATTTCGATCATGGACGAGGGTTGCTTGCCTGCTGCGCTTGACACACTGAACTGGCCAGCCGGAAGTCTAGCAAGTCAGCGCGGCTGTAGATTGGTGGCTCGGTGTTCCTTTCGTGCGGGGCGGTGCAAATGCTTTGCTGCTGCTGATCCTGTAGGGGCACTGGGGCATGCCGGGGCGTGTTTCCATGAGGCAGCAAGGCGGGTTGATGCGTGTGCAAATGGTCCAGGCCGTGGCCGATATGCACGTGCATGCTCGCCTGCAACGAAGACTGTTTTTCCTGCGTTGTGTTGTGTGCAGGTTGACCGCAAGGTTACCCCCTGGCTGTTCGTCACCTTCCACGCGCCCCCCTACCACACGTACTACACCCATTACAAGGAGATGGACTGCTTCCTCAGCGTCTACGAGGACATCTTCTACCAGTACGGAGTGGTGAGTCAGCATGCTGCTTTCGGCAGATCGACAGATCACGATCCTGACACGTACTAGGATGCTGGCTGGCTCCTGGACTGAACCAGACGGCCATGAAGTGGATCTGGATCATGAATTGAACTGCACCCTGATCCCTGCTCCCTACATAGTAATGCATCACTAAACCTGCATGCTAAACCTCCGACAATCTCGGTGTATCGCAGGACCTGGTGCTGAACGGCCACGTGCACGCGTACGAGCGCACCCACCCCATGTACAAGTACAAGGTGAGCGGGGCTGCTGGGCAGGCCATGTTGACTCATCATGAGTCATGATGGCATGAATTGCATGGATTGCATGGCAGTACACCAGCTTGCCGTTCCAGGCTTGGTAATGGGCCTCGCCAGTTCCATAGCACACAGCTTCAAGCACAACGCAACCTGTTGCACAGGCAGGGTCCAGCGCTTTGCGTCGGAGTTGCCAAAGCACAGGTTGAGGCATTTGTACTGTCCTTGCATGCGCACCAATCCAACGCCCTGGTAGTCAGGGCCTGCTGCATTGCCTGTAGTGGTGCGTTTGTCCCGCCAAACTGTTTGCTGCACGCGGGCCCGCAATTAGAAAAACTGCACTGCTGCGGCGGTGCGCTGTGCGCCTGCTTGTGTGCAGCGCCCATACCGCCAAATCTTTGGCTCTTGCGGCAGACAGCCTATGGCCTTGAGTGACGAGGCGGCAGCGTGACAGCACGCATACCGAATCTCTGATGCATGTCGCGTTATGCATGCATGCATGCGTACGCCTGAATGGCCCTGCAGGCCAACACGTGCGGCCCCATGTACATCACCATTGGCGATGGCGGCAACGTTGAGGGGCCCTACCGCAACTTCGTCGACGGTGAGCGGACGGCACTACTAGGGGCGCCTGGGTGTCCCGCTGCATGACTAATGCATGGCGATCGTCAGTTTGCTAACTGCGGTTGGCTGTGTGGTTGACGAGGGTCAATGACGTCATGAGTATTGCGTACTTGTATGTATATGCCTGCACCCTGTTGAATGGTATGCCATCTTGATGTGCTGCTGCCTTCATGGCATTTCATGGTTTGTACCGCTTGTACTGCCATTTTTGTGTACCGCTTGTACCGCAGAGATCAACCCCAAGACCAATAAGACATACTGCGAGGGCCTCACCACCAGCGGCCTCACCCCCAACCAGCTGCAGGTCTCCAACCCAAGCGGATGGTGAGTCCAGGGTCAAGCGTTACGGCCAAGGATGGACACCGCAACTGCACGCCGTCAGGCGTTGACACACTTTTGTGTCCGATTTCCGACCACCACCCCTCCCCCTGACCTGCCTGACCTTGTCTTGTGCTCATCGCTGCATGCATTGGGCCAGATGGCTCGCGTTTGCATGCCTGCAGTGCACTGTGTGTTGATTGTCGTCAGCTGCACAGCAGCTAGGGCCGAGACCTTGTCGGCACAAAGGCCCTTGCAGCCCTGGACAAACGACACCACAGCCCCCCCCCCTCCCCCGCGACACACACCGGCATGCGCTTGCGAAGGGAGGCATGCACGCGTCACCCCAATCAGCGTGTCTGGGTGCCTCGACAGTGGGGTTGCCGGTCAACAATGCATTATCAATGGCGCTCCAGCGTCCACCCTGGTGCTAACGGCGGTCCAGTGGTCACCCCATGCTACTCTCCAACTCTCTAACATGCTACTGCGGCTCCATGCATGCATGCATGTGTTCATGATTACATTACATCCATCCATCCAGGGGTCCCGGCTACCAGCGCCAGTGCCACCCGGCAGGCTGCCCCACGCTGACCTGGCAGGCATCTGACAGCGTCGGCGGCGGCGCCCCCCTGGTGCTGCTCAACACCACCGACAACCTGGCCAGCGCCAAGCCCCTGGGCTACTGCCAGAGCAGCCAGCCCACCTGGTCCGCGTGGCGCGACCCCAGCTTCGGCCACGCCATCCTGGAGCTGGTCAGCGACACCACCGCCAAGTTTGCGTGGTACCGCAACATCGATGGCGAGAAGCAGGTGCGTGCAAGCAAGACCCCAGAAAGCGAGTTTGGGGGCCAGGGTATGGGGGGAGGGGCTGCAGCGCAGCACCCAAGAGCATCAATGGTGGGGGCTGGAGGAGCGCCTGCATAACAGAGGAATGCGCGGCGGAGAGGTGGGGAAACAAGGCCCGAATGTGCTGGTTTCCCCGGCGGGTGTCCTCGGCAGATCATCAGCAGTCATGGGGTTGGCGTCCTACTAGGAGATGCGGCAGAAGGTGGGGAGGGTTCAGCGTTGTGTGGGCGCACCTGCCTCGCCACAGGACTGAGTGGGCACATACGTGTTTGTGTTGCGCCTCCAAGGGGGATCCCGTGCAGCTGATTTGATCTGGGTCGCCTGGCTTCCTGCCATCTAGCTGTGGGCTGACGACTCAAATGTGCTTTGTACGCAAGCGTTCCCTCGCCTCTGACAACGCATGCCCCCTCTTTCCGTTTTGCCCAATGTGTGCGTGTCGCCGTCCGCAGATGTCCGACTACGTCAAGATTGAGCGCCAGGTCGCCTGCATGAACAGGAGGAGGTGATCAACTCATGCATGCGAATAATCGTGTATTCGTGTGCCCCATGCCATGGTAGCCTCGGACCGGACCGGACCCTTCGGACCAGCAGTCGCGTATTCGGACTGACAGTCGCCTGCCGGCGACCGCGCAGGCCTTGGACAGCCATGTAGCTTGTTTGCATGTATGATGTGGGATGGGAAGGCGCTTCAACCATTCATAGGCTTGCCCGCTATCGCGTGTGAGGCAGACTGCACCAGTTACTGCAATATTTTGCGTTTACTACTTTGCCTTTGCTTGACTGTGCCTGCTGGGTCGCCTGGACAGGGCTGCTTGTTGAATGTGTGTATTTTGCTTCCGCCTTGCCTGGCCGTTGCTTCATTCCTGCATGCTGACCCTCGCTACAGTGGCTGCAAGCACCGACATGCACAGACAGAGAAACACACGGTGCTGCCCTCCTCACTCCTGACACGACAGACATTGCTTATAACTATGAGCTTATCTCACGCTCCCTGCTTGGGGCCAGCACCACATACGCCCATGCAAACACCGTGTTCCCGCTGCTCGTGCTCTCACTGCATTCACGCACATTTTTGTGCTTCGAGTAATGAATTTGCCCGTGAATTTGCCCGTTTAGCAACCCGGAACCTGCCACCACCGTGCCTTGTGGCGCGAACTTAAGAGGATCGTCCGATGGTGTGCACTGCAGTGTCTATAGTGCGTGATCTCGCTATGCAAGCGATACAGACGCTGACCGTATTTCCTGGTACTGCTGCTGATATTACTGCTGGTAAACTGGTTGCAACACTTGTTGTCCACAGTCTGCCTGCATTTGCTTCGACACATGGAGTGGCGTGCTTTTGCTGGGTGTGCTTGTCAGGTTGGGGAATGCTCAAAATATAGCTAGGCAACGACCTGGGTCACCCTGGAGTCACCTCTGTCCAGCAGTGGGTTGCCGCATCCTAATGATGCAGCAAGGGTGCCCATACAGCAACTGCTTGTGGAAATGTACTGGATTTCTGTATGCTGGTCGCTATATCGGTTATTCATAGGCAAAGCTGTGGATGGCGATGCATGGGGTAGTGGGGCGGGCCCGTGAGGCGCCTCCAAGCCACGCAAGTATTGCGGTGCCTACACAGGGCGTGCGCATGGCGCCAACCGCGTAAGTGGTGCGCGAGCAGCACGTGCACGCCATGAATTAAGTCCGCGCCAGTAGTGCCGCGAAAGGCGCTGCGTGACAGCGGTCACCAACTCACCACTCACCAATGCTCAGCACAAACCTTGAGGGCGGGAAAACCTACCCTGACAAACAGAGCAGCACACTGATTAGGCGATGTGCCCTCCAGGCTTGTATTGCGCCCAGCGATGGACGCTGAGCTTTGACGTCGCTACTGGTGCAAGCGCGAGGCTGCTGGTGCAAGCGCGGCGGCGGAGGCTGTCACAACTCTGTACAGCTCTGTGTCTCACGCACGCCTGACTAAGAATGTAACACAGACATTCCAGCAACAGTTTCACAGTTTTGGGAGCTGTACATGTTGCTGTGCTGTTTCAAACATGGCAGTGCGGCCTGTGGTGATGGGTGCGCCACTGCGTGGTCGCGCAAGGGGGGGGGGCGCCACGAAAACACACTGATCAAGGCTCACAACCATGGAAACGACCAGTTCTAAGTTTATGTGCATTGCTGGGGTGTTCGCATTTTGTTATCAAGCTTCTCCCAAACTGGAGTGAGCTGTCCCGCGATCCTCGACCTTCGATGGGTCCACGGCAGGCGCACCCAACACAACATATTTAAGCAGCCATACACACAGAAGAGCATCATAGACCACTTCATAAACTCAGTACCTGACAAGCACGCCTGTGTGTTCGTTTTTGTCCTCTCCAGCGTACTTGCACGCCGTTGTGCGTGTCCTGGGGGTGTTACTGCCGTGATATCGCTTACTGCGGCACCGCACATAAAGCTAGAATGTAATACCAGTTGAACTCTTTTATTCATGCTTTGATTGCCTGTAAGCGTTTTGGGCATCCTTGAGCGAAGGAATACCGGTCGACCTCCGTTGGCACGTGGGGAAACGGCAGCCTGCACGGTGGTGGTTCCTCAACGAACATACGGGACAAGCACCTGTGCACTGTACTACGTAGCAGCAAGACCAGGCCAGGTCCGTCTCCCGGCCCACTCCTGCAGGTGGCTTTGGCGCTCACGCTGGTCTGCCAGCTATCGTTGTCGTTGGCGCTCACGCACGCTGGTCCGCCAGCAGGTGGCGTCTGAAGTGGTTCTGTGTTGCCTTATCTTCAGCGTGCCCCCAATTTCCTGTTCGATGAGGTTGTGTTGCTGATTGGGTTATAGTCTTGGTGCTGCCCTGCAGGTCTGCAAGTGAGTTGTCGGAAGCAGTCAGGAATGGAAAACCCCCGCCCGGCGGCGACCGCTGAGCGTCGAGAGAGACGGGTCAAAATTGATTGGAGTCCACTGGAAGTTCAACTGTTGCAGCAGGCTATGAGCACGTGTGACCCCCAGTCTAAGCCTGCCTGGCACAAGGTTGCCCAATTCGTTGGCACGCGTAGTGCAAAGCAGTGCAGGGAGAAATGGAATAACTCTGTGCGCCCAGGTATGTATGCGGCTTGCAGAGCAGCCATGTTTGTTGCCTGGAAGCCTGAGCCTTGTTCCGCCTGTTGCACCTGGATGGACTTTGGAGCCTGTTGTGCCAGTTGAGCAATCGACCCACTAACCCTGGCTCGTGCTATGACTGCAGGCCTCAAGGAAGAAGACTGGTCATGTAAAGAAGAGATGGTCCTGATACACAACCATAGCCTCATCGGCAACCGTTGGACCGAGCTGGCTAAGCTGATACCGGGACGCAGCCCCAACCATGTGAAGAACGTGAGCGCGTTCGGAAGTGCAGTTTGGCATAACTGCTTATACAGCTTTCCAGGCTGTCTCAAAGCCAGCAGTATTCTTTCTTTGTGACGATTGTTTATCATAGTCACAGCACACCCTCAGCACACCCTCAGCTCACTCATAATAGCAGTGAGCAACATGAATCCAGGCTTGCCCTGCTTGCACGTTCAAACTGATTTTTGCAGCACTTCAACTCCACATCGCGTGCCAAGTGCCAGAGCTCTTCCTCACGGCTCATGTGGGAGTACTGCACAGCCCTAAAAGCGCTGCCCGCTGCCGCCAAGGACACGCCTGAACAGCGCAGGGCAATCCTTGCACAGGCAATCAGCGAGTGCCAGCAGGGCAACAACAAGGCCAGGCAGCATATGGCCGGTGCTTCATGCCAGGTGGCACAGGAACAGCTTGAGGACAGCGATGCAGACACCTGCGTGGAGGCCGACACCGATGACGACATCGTCAGCATCGACTGCGACCACGGTGACGCAGCGGACCAGGACCAGGACCATGACGCTGCAGTGGGGCGTCATAAAATTGCGCATGGTGAAGATGAGGAGGAGAAGCTGGAGAATTGCGCCCCTGTGAGGGACGGGCACGAGCGGCGTGCTGCTAACGACAACGACACCAACGGCTTGCTTGTGGGATTGGCAGGTGTGGTTGCGCCGCTTCATCCCATGGCCATGCCCCGCATGAGCGCAGCGCATGCACAGCAGAACATGCTGCCGCAATCAAGTCCGCGTCAGAAGCACGTGCTGCAGCAAAACCGCCCGATGCGCTCGCGCCCGCTGCAGCAGGCTGGCAGGCAGCAGCCCCAACTGCAGCAGCAGGCGGCTGAGGACGAGGAGGAGCCCATGCAGGCGCTGCTTTATCTGCAGCAGGTGAGCCAGCAGCAGGCGGCCCAGCAGGAGCAGATGGAGTTGCAAAAAGCAGCCTGGAAGGCAGAGCGGCAGCAGCGGCAGCAGCAGGCCAGCGGGCAGGCCCTGCACGAGCAGATGGAAGACTGGAAGGCAGAGCAGCTGCAGCGGCAGCAGCAGGCTGACGCGCAGCACCAGCTGGAGCTGTGGCTGGACGCCAGGGAGCAGCAGATCATGCAGGAGCGGCAGGCCAGCCAGCAGCTCCGGCGGCACGCAGCCTGCCAGCAGGAATCAGCAGCGGCAGCAGCAGCAGCAGCAGCTTATGCAGCAGCAGCAGCGGCAGCACCACGAGGCTGCGCTCTGCAGTCATACATGGTGCCGGTGGCTTCAGGCATGCTGCCTTCAGCAGGCGGCGAGCCTTCCGCACCCATCGGCTTTACGCGCGCCCAGGAGCAGCTTCAGCAGCGCGACGTGCCATGGGCACAGCAAGCAGCGCAGCAGCACGACGTGGTGCAGGAGGGTTCCTCAATCCGCTTGGTGCCACGACTGCCACCACAGCCCATGTGGCAGGCAGGGCAGGCAGCGCAGCAGGCACCCGAATCAGCCTGTGCAGCCGGCGCCGACCATGCAGCCGATGCAGGCTGCGGCACCGCGGATGACTGAAGAATGAAGTCCTGCCCGCCCGGCTGGCTGTACAGTAAATTACTAATTACTACTGCTGCAGTGCAGCAGTAGTTTATCAGTATGACACACCAGCACTAGCTTCAGGGCAGCCCCACCAGCGTAGCGATGGTGCTGCCATGCACGACAACGCGCAGCGGCGTTAGCTGCCCAGCGTTGTGTGAGGTGCTGGGATGGCCGCTGGGGAGCGCGCCTCCACCTAGCAGACGACGCAGTACCATTCATTACGATGGCATCGCCCGCCTTGCACTCGGCATCTTCATCGCTTATTTGTTTGGCTGAAGGCCGCTGTCCTTTCGTGTATCCCGTACAGTACAAGCACATAGCACCTACCCGTATGTCGGTATGTCGGTATTTTCCTGGAGTGTGTGCATGTATGCCATGCAGAGCTGCGTCGCTTTTGGGGTCTGTATCATTGCCGCTTACGAGAGCCCGTTCCTGCATGCCTCCTGCCCCCCCAACACACGCCTCCCCCCACACACTCACCGCGTTCCGATGCATACGCCCTGCTTTACCTCATACCTCAAGGATGCGCCTCCCGCTCACCGCACTCTGTGCGCCCGCCTCCCTCCCCTTACCGAATGACCTGGATATTCGGATGCCGCCCCCTGTGGTACAATACCCACACACACGTCTCCTGGAACCCCGCAGGGCGCAGCTCCCTTGCCCGTGTTTCTTTTCACTACTACTGTTTGTGAGTGGACACTGTCGATGAGGCCAGCCGACTGAGCTTCAGCTGTTGAGGCTTGCTCAACCTAGCGTGGCCGGCCAACTTTGGCTTGACTGAACGCAATGCCCTTTTGACGCCGCATTCATAACGCATGGTGGCATTTGCCATGCACGCTGACACACTTGCATTTTGGGAAACGTACGGCTCGTCCACACTGCCACTCTTCTTTGGTTGCCATGCGCGCGCTGACGTGGCTAGCACAGGCGGCCCCCATGCCCCTGACCTCCACACCCTCCCCCCTCTGCCCCCGCGCCAACCAACAGCGCCCAACATGTCCCGCCTAAGGCATACTCGTGACGAGCGAGACAAACTCATTCATGTTGAGCCCCTGCTGCTGCTGGGCTTCCGCGCATGCCCTGCGCGACTGACTACCAGCAATCTCGTGTTCATCCACGCATCTTCAATAAAGCGAATCTATCAGCGTGCGCTCGCATGCGTGAAACGCGGACTTTGCAACATTACCTCTGCGGTCGCCCTCCCGCCCAACCTGACCTGACCGGTCTGCTGCACTCCTCATCCCCCGTCTGCCTGTGTGCGTGGGCAGTGGGCACACGTCACACTCATCACCGCAAGCGACATCACCTAACCGATCATCGTCAAGCTGGCCTGCGAGGCCGCCAGATATCAAGCCTATCAATGGAATGATGTGTTAGACAGCTAGGATTGCACATGCTCAGGTGGCGCAGCACCATTATGCCTGCGGCATGACGCACACCCTGGATCACACCATGCCCGGTTGCGTGCACGCAGCGCACTGACAGGTACCGTTGCCTGTCCTCTTGCGCTTGCTGCACTGACCAGGTAGGGTGACCGTGCATGCAAAGTTGCAAGCCGCCTCAGCAACAGCCATGGCACATGTGACATGTCGCATACACCCTCCACATGCGCATGCAAGCAGCGATAATGGTGTGCTATCTAGAGCATGCCGTCACTGTTCGCCCGTTACGACCCACACATTATTGACAACATTTGACACACGCCGGATCCTGCACATCCGGTTCCATCGACCGCCACTGCCCAACCTGTCCTGCTGGCGCTTTTGCCCCTCGCCACGTTTCCTGCGTATTGCGGGTACAACCGTCGATCATCCAACCATGAATGTTCCTTGTGGAGACGGAGGCAGTGCCACCTCACGCACGTTTGCCTGTCTGCTTCCCCTGCCTGAACCCACCCCTGCGTTGATCATGGCCTGCTGCTGGCATGCGTGGGCACACATGCGTGCATGCATGCAACACACGCTGCAGCAGCTCGTCCAGTCGGTCGTCCACTACCGGCCTGCAAGGCCACCCGTTGTAAAGTTGATACCATGGCCCCTTTGCCAGGCCGATGCCATCGTGGTGCGGCAGGCCAGCAACGCAGCGGCGGTGCATAGCAGCTGGCGGGGAGCAGTCACGGGAGGATGAGGATGAAGTGCTTGGTAACGGTAGCGCTGTGTATTAGTTCCAGCATAGGGCGCAAGGCACACATGCCAGTGCTTTAGCAGCTGCCATGCACAGTTAGGTGCCTGGTATGCCTGCATGTGTATGCCACCACACGGAATCCACACGGGGGTCTGAAGATATACACGGTTGTGTATTCAGGAGATTCGCAAGCAGCTCAGCATGCGGTATGCAGTGTTACGAGCACCCCCTGCCCCACCCAGACCACCCCACCTCACAACACCGCTACCACTGGTCAATGCGCCCCCCCTCACCTATTCCACCCACCGCACCCCGCCCACTAGTGCCCCTGCTGACCAAGTATCAAATGCGTTTAACAAGGTCCCAGTACTTGAAACAAGCAAGGGAGCAGCAGGTTAGCAGGTTGAGGGTTGAGGGATTGTGCTGTCCTGATGAATTGTACAGCGCTCCATGGCGTGTTGTCGAGCGGCTTGCTTGTGGGACGCCAAACGCTAAACCAGCAACGCCATCATGGTGACTGCCTGCGTCCTGCGCCTTGGCCAAAGTTTTCAAAGCAAGTAATCAGTATTTTATATATTAGCAAGCAACCTCGGCTTTGCAGTGAAACCCTCGCGTTTTACCTGCTTCAGGACACCATGGTGTTTGCCTTGTGCTTTTAGCAGAACCGCATACTGTTGACAACCAGCTTGCAATTACCAAGACCTGTCCGCAAATGCCAACCAGGCCCGTTGCCCTTTGGCCTTTGCCCACACAAATTATGAGCCCGGCCCCATGCGAGTGCGGTACTGCGGTACTCTCAAGGTCACCGTCAGAGCGTCGCCTTATCATACTCTGGCAGGAACATTCATTTCCTTGTACAAGATATCACACCTGACTGCTGGTCACTACGTTTTCTCACAGGCTTCATCTAAACATTTTGGCTTATAGTTCTTCTGAAGGGCCCAACGCAAAACCTACGATAATAACAACTTTGACTTTCCTTTGACTTTCCTTGACCACACCAACACGTTTCTCTGGCAGCCGCGTGTTTGCTGGAGCTTCAGCTCAGGGCTTCAGCTGTTCAGGAAGTGGCCTCGAGGAGCAAGCCTTCAGCAACGGGTAAGTTCATGCAGGGCCCGTGATCTGAGGTGTGCTCCGAGGTGTGGTTGGTCGGCTGTTCCCTCCTTTCGCGTCTTTTTGGCCCCAGCCTGACCGTCTAGTTGAAGGTTGAGGGCAGCTGTGCTTGCCTAGCTTGCGTAGCTGCTTCATGGGCGGGTCAGGCCAATAAACACCAAGAGCTGCTGAGTACGTCCAGCAGCTCGGGTACTGCACTCGTATTGCGGTGGTATATGAAAACCAGCCCAGCCGCCTGTAAACATTTGGTGTGAGCCACCTGTGAATAGACACTGAAGGTTTTGTGCAAAGGGCCACAAAATGGTCCCAGGCAAACGGTCCAGTCCTCAGTTTAACAGTGGCTCACACGGCAGTTTGGCTTGCACCTGAGCTACAGTTGCGCCTGGCTTCGTGAAAATGTTTGTATGCGGGCTTGTGGACTGTGTGCAGCTTTTACGCTTTTACTTGCCGGCCCAGTTTAGCTCTTCCTGCGCACTGACGCACAGAACTCACTACATGGGACAATAGCAGGTGTATGGACCTTGCAGTTGAGGGACTGTGTGTAAGCTTGCGGAGTGGCCATCGCTTTTGTGTGCCCCGCCAGGTCGCCCAACACCTTCATACAACGAACAGCAGTGCAAAGGCTTGCTAACTCCGTCAATAAGTAGCCTATGTTGTTCCTACTCTGACCTGCCTTTGCTCTCTCCTACTGTGTGCGCAGCAGGTTGACCCGACGTGGACTCTTGACTGGATATGAAATGAAGCCGTCGAGGAGCCACCAGTTGGGCAAGACTCGCAGCCAGACAAGGAAGCTGCACAACGAGGAGCAGAGTCCGTGTCAGGTCTTGCAGATGTCGTCAGAGCAAACGCGGGACAACAAGGTTGCCGGCGACGTGCTGCGCTTGGCGTGCTCGCCGCGCGGTGCGCGCCGCCGCGTGAAGGCAAGGCGCGCTGCAGCAAAGGCCGCCTGCCCCTCTGCCCAGCAACTCATGGCGCCTTCATTTTTAGACGCGCTGTGCGGGCCGGCGAATAGGTCAGTACCGTCAACCACTCATATCCAAGATACGCCCAGCGTTGTCAATTCACACCATCTGATAAACCTGTTTTCTGGACCGTGCGATTGAGGGCACGTTCATCAGCATGTAGACGAGCCAGAATTCCACTTTCTGCCCACCAGGGTCGCCCAATACCATGAATACAACAAGCAGCAGCGCAAACAAAAGCGGCTTGCTAACGACGTCAATGAGTAGTCTCTAGTGTTCCTACTCTGACCTGTCTGTGCTCTGTTCTATCGTGTGTCCTGCAGGTTGACCCCAACAAGCCCTTCACTACCAATGTCTTCAAGCCTACTCGGCAGCAAGGCAGCCGCCCCAGGATGATGCTCAACGAGGAGCAGCAACCTGAGAGGACGTTTAAGGAGAAGCAGGACACCCAGGTTGCCAGCGGCCGGCCGGACTCGGCTCGCTCGTCGCTCAGCACGCGCCGCCACGTGACAGCGCTCCGGCACGCTGGCAAGCCCGCACGCGCCGCTGCCCAGCAGCAGGCGGTGCCTTCCTCCTCAGACGGGCTGGTTGAGCAGGCACCGTCAACCGCCCCATCCGGCGCCCTCGTCCAACTGTGCGACGGCGATGCGCCCGTCGCCTGGCGCACAATGCCCAACCCTGTTCCAGGGCGCAGCCGTCGCCTCGCTGCACGGCGTACGAGGGCGCCAATCGACACATCCGCCGTTCCACAGCAGGGCGCTCAGGCCCCCGCAGCTGCGCTCGCAGGGGCAGAGGCGGCGCCGTCTGACATTCCCGTGCCCGCCGGCGTCGTGCCGTGGCCGGCGCCGCAGGAGGCTGCCGCGGTGCCTGTGGATGAGCTGCTGCCCTTTGAGATTTGGGCTAAGGTGCTGTCATTCGTGCATACCCGGGAGGACAGTGCCTCACTGCTGCTGACGTGCAAGTGAGTGCTCTTACAGAGGCGTCTGTGCCACGCGCAGCTCTGTAACGCTGAATTATGCCGCTTACGCGTTGTGCTGATCTGGATGTGTGCTGGGGTGGGAGGCAATGCTGAGGGCGTCTGCTGTGGCGCGGCGCATGGGTGTTATGTGCTGCGTTTCACGTCTGCATTTGCGCCTGCGTCAGGCCTGCGCCGTGTGCACCGCACACGCGCTGCTATGCATTGTGTGTCCACAGCTCATGAGGTGCGCAGTACACTCTAGTGCATGCGCCTGCTGCAGTGGAGCATGCTGCATAGGTTGTACTGCACCCGACTTGAGACGCACCAAAGTCCACTGCACTGCACCTCTGCGCTGTGCATCTCATCAAGCTGCGCCGCTCTACCTTAGCGATCGGTGCTCACTCCTGACGCGTCTTGATTTCTGCACTGTCCATCACCCCCCGCACACCCGCAGGGCGATGAGAGGCTTGCTGTCCTGCCCCTTCACAATAGCCGAATGGCTGAAGCAGTTCGACCCAGAGCGTGCTGTGCTCAACGCCACGATAATGCCGGCACTACACTTTACCGCAGTCCCCGCTGCACCCGCGGGAAATGAGGCCGCCTTGCATTTCAACTGGAGGGCAGCTATGAGGGTGGAAGTCATTGTCTCCTCCGTGATCTGCATGCTCTCCTGCAACGGCGCCAGCGTCAACGACGTGTGCAAACCTGAAAACGACCCGATCGGCCTCACACCCTTGAGCACCTCAGCCACCCGCAACTTCCCCATCATCACTGACACGCTGCTGAGGTGCGGGGCGGACCCCAACACGCGGCTCGTGAACGGCAGCACCGTACTGCACCACGTCACCGACAAGGCGATGATGGAGAGGCTCCTGGCTGCCGGCGCGGACCCTGCCGCGGCGACCACGGACGGCCATAGCTCCCAGCCCCTCCACTTTGCTGTGCAGCGGCTGTGCCTGGGGCCCATGGAGGCGTTGCTCGACGCGGGCGCGGACCCGGACGCCGGCGACGCTTACGGCCACACGGCGGTCCACTACGCCTCGCTCTCATTCCCCGGCCCGGAGTGCCCTGCGCTGCGGCTGCTGGCTGCGCGCGGCGCCGACCTGGACCTCGGCAACGTGAACGGCCAGACGGCGCTCCACCAAGCCGCGATGGCGGGCGCGGCGGGCAGGGTTCAGGCGCTGTTGGAGCTCGGCGCAAACGCGCACGTGGTGGACGCCGCCGGGTGGACACCTGCGATGTGTGCGCTTACGGAGGGCCATGCGGAGGTGGCGGAGCTGCTCGGGGGCCACGCTGACGTGGCACAGCCGCTCCAGGGCCACGCTGAGGTGGCGGATCTGCTCCAGGGCGCGCCGCTGCTCGGATGAATGAACGTGGTACACATGTGCGGCATTGGTCGGCTGCCAGGTTAGGTGGTTGGCGCTCGGCTGCTGCATGCTGTTGCCCATGCGCTGGGCGTGACATCAACACCTTAAGGCTTAAGCATTGAGTCAACTGCTGCGAGCAAGGCGAATAGAGGCCTGCCACGTTAATTCTTGATTATCAATCCATTGTCAAGTCAATTGCATTCACGCTTAATTGCATTCACGCTTGCTTCCATTCACGTTTGATTCCATACACGATCTACTTGAGTCCGTCCCGTCTTCATCAATTGGATCAACTTTGCATGCGCCATTTACCAATTCACACCGTGGTTCACGTGTTGATTGTGCACGGACGCACTACGTGGCCCTCTCTTTGCACCCGCTTTGTTTTCGCCTGCTTCCTTCAAAGGCAAGCAAGCATGCTTCATGTCTCGTCCTTCACCCTTCCTTCCAGTGCTGTTCGCTTGGAGGGTTGGCACATGTTGCATGCTTGCCCGCCTCGGACTGGGGCTCCACTGGATGCTGGCTGTTCGACATTCCGCCACGCCTCGTATTTTGACGTTTACCAGTATATGAAGTTTACAGTCCAAGGCTGACTCTCCCTCCCACTTTGCGTTGGCGAGCTGTGAATGTGGCTGTTCACATGCCGCAACACCAGCTGGGCCGTAGGGTGTCATATTGAGCAGTGCCCCCCTCCCTGTCCCTACCCCCCATCTTCCTCGTCTCCCACGCATATGCTCGCTCCACGCCCCGCCATCCCCCTCTCTGCCTCCCCTCTCCCCTCCCCTTGACCTCCTCTCCCTCCCGTCTATGCGTCTATACACCCCCAGACACA
>BDDA01001006.1:19637-30820 GCA_001662385.1 Chlamydomonas asymmetrica | reverse complement strand
TACATATTTTGTTATAGACTGCGTGACACGGCCCTACAAGGTCTGTGTGGTCACCACCACCTGCAATCGTCCATTTTTCAGCGTCAACCCCAGTGATCCCCATGGTACATCCTTTCCCACCACCCCTCCCTGGGGGACCCCGGCGTCAAAGGGCGAGCCAAAAACAGGAGGGGCAGGGGGTCCTGCATCTCAATTTGGACACTCCTGCCAAGCAACGCCGTTGCAGAGCGTAGGTAGAGCAGGTCGGTCGCCGGTTTGAAAGCAAGCCGCTCAGGAAGTTGTTGAACTGTCTGCTGCTGCGGGCCTTGTGGTAATACATCGTGTGATGGCGTTTGGAATCCGCGTGCAGATCCGTGTGGTCCGTGCTGTCGCCGTTGCTTTGGCTGCGGCTTCTGTTCAACCGCTGTGACATCAGTAGGCAGGAAAGAAGGAGACGCTTCGGACTCTGCGCCGCTAGAGCGAGCAAGAAACCCACGACCGGTGGAAAGCCGCGCCTGAACCTGTTGCCACGAAACCAAAGCAGAATTGAAACATATACTCAATGCTTAATCAGCATCTCCTTTCTCTAATGCTTCCTTGAGGTACCACGGCTCTGTGGAGCATGCCACTCCTAAGGTTCGGCTTGTGCGCCCTTGAACAATTTTCCCGCCATGCATGCCGTTCAGGAAGGCGGGCAGCCACTCAGTTTCAAAGCCACCAGGCGAGCTGTGCGGAGAGCCTGCTTCCACTGAAGCTAAGTACCCGGGCATATAACTTGGCCTGATATTGAAGTTGGAACTCAGACGGCCCCGGCTGGGCCTCATCAGGTCAATGATAAACAGGGGTTCCGCGGGGATGGACTTGAACGCCCTTACTAGACTTACGTGTGTGTTGTGTGGTGCCAGCAAAAAGCAAGGCAGGCGTGAATTTGACAACTGTCTTGCCGCCATCACACTGTGTGGTGCTCCGGCGCTGTTGCTGCCGTAACTGGCGCGCAGTCTGGTTGCCACCGCGGCGCCCGCCGCGCAGCCTCGCACAGCAGCAGCAGGCCGCTGCCCGGAACCGTGCGTAAAAGCCCTCGTTGTGTGAGTACACTCTGTCCACAAAAGCCTAAAGTGCTCACTGGAAGTGATATTCCAGCAGGCGTATGAACATACATGCTAGCTCAGGAAGACTGTGCTGAGTATCCATGCCAATCACACACACGCATGCGCACACGCGCACGGAGCATAGAGCCTAAAAGCGCAATCGGTTCATCCTCAGCTTATTAGCATCGGTACCGCAATAAGGGTGACTAAATAAATTCAGAAAATGCTGGGTTCGTCCGGGAGCCTCGCTGGCTCTGCATTGGTTCCTGGTACGGAGGGAGCTGTCCAGGGCTGTGCACAGCAGGAGCCAGGTGTGCGGTCAGGAAGCCAGGTGTACTTTGTGCTCGCCCATGCAGATCAGTGTGGACTGCTGGATGCACCACGTGATGGTATGCATGGGGTGCATGGGGTGCTTGCATGCGTCGTGCGGACCCAGCAGCAGCAGGTCCACGCAGGTATGTAGTGTGTTGTGCGGCATTCGTCTGCTGCCCTTAATTCACGCCACGACCTCGACCCCTTCTCGTTGCAGAACATACCTCACAGCCGCCGCCGCCGCCGCCACATCGCAATCCTCACCATCATGCCGCTGTCACATCCATTTGCGCCCATGCGGCAACTTCTTCCGCCGCCATATGCCGCTGACGGCAAGCTGCGTCGACGTGCCAGCAGCACTGCCAGTAGCAGAGCCAACGGTGCCGCTGCCGCCAGCAGAGCACCATCAAGACGCTTGTAGCCACCACAACAACGCAATGCCAGCACTTCTGGTGCTGCAATCCACCCTGGCAGCGCTCTTTACTTGCGCTGGCGCTGGCGGTGGCGCGTTCTGCCTGACCCTCCTGCCCACTTAGAAGGTAAAGCCTTGCAGTACGCCATGGCATTGGCGGCGGCGGTGGTGGTGGCGGTGGCCAGGTGGCCCGTACAGCAGCCGTGGCTACAGCAGCAGGACAAGCTATGGCCGTGTTGGCGTTGCTTGCGTCCACGTACTGCACCACCCTGGTGCGCAGGACTGGCAGGACACCCCAGCAATGCACGCCAATGCTGGTGAACACGGAACACCCGAGCAAGCCACCAGCGTCATGGTTGTCCCCGCCCGCGCTCTTGCGCCATGTGCTTGGCAATGCGTGCACGAGGGTATGTTTGGGGTTGGGCGTGTCCCCGGCATGCGATCATACAACAGCCAGTTACAGTAGGCAAGTTGCACTTAATTTTGCGGTTAGTGTTGAGCGCGGTGACTGGTGGCCCCACAGCAATGACTCACGCCACCATGGGGACATCCACCCAAGCCTGGCGATACGGCAGGCTACGACATGCCATGCATTGGGCTAAAAATGAGGACAGGTATGCCAGTTCGCTCACTGCCAGCGTGCGTAGCGCTTGCACTTGCACACAAGTAATGTCAATCCATATGAGCACATCGGTGTACATTCTACATACCGTACTGTACGCCACCATATGCCAAACCCGCTCGCTGGCATGTCCAAACGTTTTGATTCACAGTAAAAGTGACGCATGCGCCGTGCATGGTGAACCGCGCTGATGTAAATTGCATCCGTGCTTGCCAACCACTGCACCAATGGCCACTGCACCACTCCGCACCCTTGCATGCACCTCTAATACTCAGCAGGGATCCCTTGCCTGGAGGCGCCGTTCCCTTGCTTTTCCTGCTCCCCAGCTGCAGGCAACACCGGCAGTTCCCCGGGCACGCTCCCGCTGATGCATGCAGCACAACATGCCAAGCACTCACGTTGTGGTGCTCACGTCGTGCTGCTCTAAAGGTAGGTGCTGCTGGAGTGGCCAGTAGGCGTAAAGCCGCTTGGTAGGTCAAACAAACCCAATGTGATGGTTACAGCGTGCTAGGCTCCAGACCACATCGATCCAACGTCACAGACCGCCACCCGAGCCTCACCTCACAGCCCCAGCTCTGCAGTGCGTGATGGCGTGCTGGGTAGAACTGCGTAGCTGCACCACAGCAGCAGCGCTCAAGGGCGAGAAGACGCTGCATGGACCATGGACCTGCGTTCTGACCCATTTCATCGCATCCCGCAGCTGATATGTTGAGCGAGCGGCCTGCACCGCCACCCCAGGCATAGCTGACTCTTGCACGCATGCAAGGCCTCCCGCGTGGCTCCTGGAGTGAGGGCGCTTGGTGGGCGGGGGAGGAGGCCACTCCTGTGGCCCGCAGCTGTTTGGCAGCACATGATTGGGGCAATTTCATCGGTTGACGTTTGTGAACGCCTGCGCGCTGGCGTCCGGCGCTCGTGGACCACCGCTGTGCGCTGTGCGACATGCTTGGCACTGCTGGCACAGGCTGAGACTGGAGAGCGCTGGGGCCACCCAGTAGCCACTCCGTCACGGCTGCTGGTTTTTGGCCACGTACGCCCATGCTGGAGTGACTACACAAACCATCACGGCGGCGCGCCATACTGAGCTCCCGAGGACGCCAGGAAGAGGTTTGCACACACAACACACAACCAGTCAAGTTGCTTGTGAAAGCGCACTCCTGCATGGCCTTGTCGCATACACATATGCTGTCTGTTCCATCACGTCCGCGTTGGGCATTAATCCGTTGCTTACATCGTCTGGCCATCATCAGGCCTTTCACGGATTGTCAAGAGTCTTTATGGAGGTGTGCGTGGTGAATTATGGGTGAATCCGTGGCATGCCATCGACAATACTTCTTTGCACATGGCTTGCCCATGCACACTTTGCCAAACCGCTGCTACATGCACGCATAACGATGGATCACTGGGGTAGGGAAACGGCGAGCGTGGCGCACATCCTGCTCACATAAACTACACCTGATGTCCATAAACTGGCCAGTGCGGCTCTAGGTGTCACGCAAGAGGGTGGGCCGGGCAGGAAATGGTTGAGGGTTGTGTGTGGGTGTGTGGGTGTGGATGTGTGGGTGGGTGGGGGCCGGAATGAGGGGCAGGGGTGCGGGGGGAAATTTCATCCCCTGGGACAACCCCCACCACAGCCACAGACCTGCACACAATCACAGCGAGAGATCAACACAGTAGGCTAAAGTTCTAAGTGGCAAGAGTTACAGGTACAAATGCGAGCGCGATCACGAACCCACATGCGCTGTCACAGTGAAGGGGTCATGCACGGTTCGCAGCCCGGCAAAGAAATGTTCAGTCCATTAAACGAATACGGCTGCATGTTGATGCTTTGGTGGTATAGCCAAGCGGGGACGACGACTGCTGGTGTGACAATGGATGCGGACTTGCGTCCGCCGCAACCAGGACAACGCGCCGAAAACACTGGCGTGCAGCACCCAGCAGGCAGTGCTGCGTCCGCCAGAGAGGCAAAGGCATATGGTGGGGCGGACAAACAGCTGGGGCCAAGACGGACTGATAGAGGGTAACAATCAGGCAAGGGGTGGGGGAGAGACGCTTGGCACGTCCATGTCCACGCAGCAACCGCGACGTATCAAAGCAGGCAGGCCTACAACACAACAAAGGTTCGGCGGGCCACGCGCCAATGACATTATGAGGCTCAACGCCAGTGACCACACATGTATGCATGCAAGCACGTGCCACACGCTGTCAGGGGCTTTCCTCAACAGCAAGCGGCAGTGCCAGACCCCCACTGCGGCAACACAACATCGGAGGGGCCTCGGCACGGCTATGGCAAGCACGACCGCACACGGGTGACAAACCCAAAACAAGAGACGGTGAAGCAACAATAGCTGACCAAGGTTTGAGGGGGTGACTTGCTCTTCCAGAGGCTTTTTACCTTCTTCCAGAGGCGCTTTTAAGGGTAAAGAGGGCCCATCAAGCCGTGCTATTCGCCTACCGTGCCGACGACGCGACATCCACCGATGCTGCAGAACTTGCCGACAAGCAGAACACTTAGCCTGCTTTAACCTACTTACATCATCGCTTATTTCTTGCTCGCCCCCTGTTTGCTGCTCCGCGTCGCCGCGTGCGTTATAAGGCTCAGCGCCGCCTTTGCGCCCTCCTTGCCCAGCCACTGCGCCACCGGCACCGCAGCCTTCACAGCCTCCTTGCTGGCCTGCACAGTCAGCTTCGCCGCTGCCTCCAGGGCAGACGAAGTGGTCTTGCCGACTGGGCTTTGGCTGATGGCATAAATCTCCTTTTGCAAAGGAAGAGGCTTGTGCTCAAGCTCATCCAAGCTCCGGTCAATCCTGGACGGAATCAGAAAGCACCCAATACTCAGTCAAGTTCGGAGTTTGATCCTGAGTACCTCCCGTGCGAGTATCTGCATCTAGGTCTCTCATCATCAAGGCACTGCGAGGTATTGAGGGTTTGGGTAAGAAGCAAAACCCTCACCTCTTCAACGCCCACATCAAGCCATCTGTGTCATCAGAGGTCACTTTGTCCTCCCTGCTGGGCTTCTGAGCAACGAGCACCGCTCCGCGCAACCCATCGTCGTTATCCTGCGCAGCCAAATGCACCCAGCGCAGGCAAATCGCGAACATACTTGGGCAGGCCAGGAAAGACTTTCCACAGCTGTGAACAGACCAACAGGCCCGTGATGCACGTGTAACAACGAGAGGGACTGCGTATGTGTGTGTCCTGTCGCTGTACCTGGGAAACGGATGATGAGCTGCTGCTGTTGTTGGCCGAGGAGGGCTTTGTCCGACTGGCTTGCATGAAAGCTGCTGAGTGAACCACTGGCAAAGGCTGCGGAGGTGGGGCTGCTGTGCGCTGGACCGGCTTGACTTCTATGCTCAGGGTCGACCGAGGGGAGGCACTGCAACCTGGTGCAGCACGCACAACAAAGGCAACAAAACGTTGCAGGGCGACAAATACGTCTGGATTCACACAGTTGGATATCATTCACACTTTCAGCACCCACCAGGCACAGTCTGTTACAAGCAGGCTGTCGGTTGTTGCTGCGGGGTGCACTGTGGTGGTTCAGCAGTGTTCCCCCGAGGCAGACACTTTCCCCAACTCGGACTTCTGGCCCGCAAGCAGGAAAATACGTACTTGTTCGGCTTCCTCTGCTTGTGGCTTGGCACAGTGGCCTGCTGCCCAGTCCAGGCTGATGGCTTGAGACTACCATAGATGAAAGAGTTTTCGGGAAAGCGAAGGCTGCCATTATACTGAGGTAAGGGCTACCCGGCAGTCAATATTCACACGCGACAAGCGGAACAAGTTGGTGTTTCGAATTGCCAGACAGGACCCAAAGGTTGTTGACTGCCTAACCCAGGAACGAAACCGTGCTGGCAACGGAAGGGTACAGCGTCGTTGAGAACGAGGAGCAAGCAAATATGTGTGACAGTCGCGGGAGTTGCTGCCCTTTGGTCAATCCAGTCAGCGGAGGGAGTCAGCATCTGACACGTCGTCCCATTTTCGTCCCATTGAGTGTCACCATGTTTTACCCACTTCCTCGCCCGCTTACACTTAGACAGCCACTTGCAGCCCTGCTGGCACACCAAAGCCAACACCCATCGCAACACCCCAGTCACGCCCGTAGTCACGCCGACTATATATATAAACACCTGAGCTCAGCGCAAACACTCTGCAACCTAGCCGGTTGACAGGTACAAGTTTGCATCAAACTACGAAGCAACACACATTACGCACCGCCCTGTTTCAGTGTCGCGTGCGCGCTGTGGTTTCGGGGCAGCAGGGCTGGTGGCATGGACGGCAAAATCGGCAGGTCGTCCCAAGGATCGAACGTGTCCATGCGCCCTAGCCAGGGCTTGGGCCGCAGCATTATATCACTGCTGCCGCCGCAGCGGCTGCCGCTGTCAGTGCGTGTCACAGCCCCGCCAGCGTGCTGGCTCTCCCTGCCTGACCCACCAGCCACAAACCTATCAAGCGCTGAAGCTGCAACAGACCCTGTACTGCGGCTGCAGGCTCCTGTACCGCTGTCAGTACCGCTGTCAGTACCGCCCAAGCAGGCATTGCCGCTGCCAACGCTGCACGTCCGTTGCCCGCCTGCACGCGCGGCTGTTGTAGCCGCGGCGGCCGTTGCTGCATCCAACGCAGGCACATCAGAGTTGTCATACACAGGAGTTGCTGACGCATGCCTCTCCGCCTGAGGCCGCACACTGCTGCGGTCAGTATGGCTCAAGTCCCTGCATTCCTCCCTCCCTGGAATGTCAGATCCCTGGTCAACTTGGTCAACCTCGGCAACCTGCTCAACCTGCTTGATGGTCCCTTGCGTGTCATTTGCGAGCTTCCGAGGCCTCATCAGCGCTGCGCTGAAGCTGAACGTGGAGTTGGCGGCGAGCAGAACGTCCGCGCTACGCAGCACGTACCAGTCCGCCAGCATCGGCTGGGACACGGCGGTCGGGTAGCGCTGGCGCGGTGCCTCAGACTCAGCCACAGCCTCAGCCACAGCTGCGGCCTCGACCTCTGCTGCGGCAGCGGCCGCCTCGAGCGCTGCATCTGGATTGAGCATGGCGTGGCGACTAGCGCCAGACGCATCCGGGGGCGGCGGCTGCTGCGGCTGCATGCCCTCCTTGTGAGGACATGGTTGCGAACACGGCGTGCGCGTGCCCAACAGCTGCTCCTGCTGCTTGCGCACAGCGTGCTGTGATGCTTGCTGTACAGCAGGGTGGTGATCGTGTTCGTGCAGCTGTTGGTGTTGTTGGCGTGCATAGTCACCGCGTTGCTGTGGCGGTGGTTCATCAGCCTGCTTGTCCTGTGAGTTGAGCTTCATTTCGTGAAGGCCATGACTTTGCCGGCTATCATGGCTGCCAACGCTGTCATGGCTAGTCTGGTGGTGGCGGTAATGAGGACGGTGCTGCTCGGCTATCAGCCACGCCCACGACACGCACCAGCTGGGCGGCGGTGCCATCAACGGCTCCGACTCTCCCTCCTGCCGTTGTTGCCGCTGCTCCTGCGCCGGAGCTTGTGAAGCCTCGGGCTGCCCACACGCTTGCACCGGTGCCTGGTACACCCCGCCCTGCAGATCTGAAGCTGACCCACATTGTTCTTCAGGTCCCGGGAACACAATCCCATGTGGGTCACATTGGGAGGTGGGTCCATGCACATGGGATGGCCCTGCGCAGGACTGCCTCCATAGCGCCCCGTATGGCCCCCCCTGGAGGAAACGCCACGGCTGCGCTGCCAGCTCACCGTCGTCGGTGCAGACCCACAGCACGTCGCGCCGGCCGAGCGGGTCAAACGCGACCTCGGGCGAGGCGAGCGCGTCCCAGTACCAGTCTAGTGGCGGGATGAAGCATACACCTGCGCTTACGCGTGAGGGCAAGGAACAGAGCACGGAAATTGAACAACCTGCGGTTGTGCACCGCTACCATAGTGTGTATACATGCATCCTGCATGTATCGGCTATTCGGAGTATGTGCGCGGGATGGGCTGGGCAATGAGGGTACCGCAAAGGCCACGGCTTCCAGCGCCATTTGAACGATGGGTTCAATTCGTGGCTTCCCAGGAGCTGGGTCAGTGCCAGGATGGTTAGCATGCTGCAGCGCCGAACCCTTCCTACGCATGGTACCATGCATCGATGCATTGCACCGTGCAAGCACAAGGCAGAGCAGGTTTGGTATACGTAGCAAGCACGACACAATGCAGCTGGTTTACACGCCCACCCCAAGGTTTGAGCAGCTGTCAGGACTCATGAGGCAAATGATCCCGACCACTGAATTGTTTGCCACTTTGGGCTGATTAGGAGCTGCTGATACTGAGTCGCGGTCTCCCTTTCCCTGGCACCGACCCCCACTGCAGTGTGTTAAGAGTTATTTACTTATTTGCTTCCCGTGGGTCCATGCACTGTGCTTCCCGTGGGGCCGGCAGTTTGCTTATGCGTGAGGATGGAAACTCCACTGCGAGTGTGGCTGAGAGGAGCTTTCACACAGTGTCCTCCTGCTCTCACCTGAAGGATCGTCCCACGCTTGACCCTGACCGTCCTCAAAAGGTGGCTCCGTACGCAGGCGTTCAGGGAGGGCGCCCCGCCCCGCAACTGCAGGGGCAGCATTTGCATCGGTTTCGGTCCCGGTCTCGGAGCCGTTGCCGCCTGTGGTGCTTGGCAAGAAGTCGCCCAGGCGGACGTGGCAGGCAAAGAGCCGGGGCCGGAGTGGCGGTGGTTCCGTCTTAGCTGGAAGCCCTGCAGACGCATCTATTGCATCACGAACTGTGTCTGGCCCCGTCCGTGTGCCGGTGGCGGAATCGCGAGACTGCTGCCGGACGTCGCTTGGCGGCGGAGCGGCTGCAGGACGGGCGAGGCGGGCGGCGCTGGCGGTGTACTGATTCGATTGGTTTGAGTTGCAGTACTCCAGGGCCGCCTGCAGCTCGCCGCTCAGCGCACGTTCAATGTCCGGCCGCAGCGCTGCGCTGCGCTGACAGCGCGCTTCGATCCCATGGTACATCGACGTTTGGTGCTGGAACCAGCCCTGCACGCAAGGGGGAGCACAGCGGCGCAGGTCTGGTGGGATGGGCAGGCGGAGTGCTGCTGACGGGCTACGTGAGTTGCTGTGCAGGTGTTGCTCGCCCATCAAACAATCGGTGTGCAGGGGGTACGGTCTGCAGGAGGGGAGTGAAACGGTCAAGAAAGACACGACCGTCACGGTGGGGCAGGTATGAGACAGCTTGACGGCGGGTGCTGCACCATGCGTCTGAGGCACTCACCAACTCACCCGTAGGCCACGCCCGTGGAGCATGTCGTGCAGCGTGCAGGTGGCATTCACAGCGCTTGGGGCCTCGGCGCCGCCTGTCACAGCAGCGGTACTGATATGCTCCACGCCCTGGTGGCGTCGCCTGCGCAGGACCCGGACCGCTGCTGCGACGTGCTCTCCGCTTATCTGAGGGAAGTTCTGGCGCAGCTGCCTGCCTGACAGCTTGTCCTCAGTGCACAGCTTGCTAGCCAAAGCCTTGTAGGTGTGTGTGCACTCTATCCATTTCCGGAAGCCTGGGTGCGACAGCACGACTCTGTCGGCAATAACTGGCAGCTGAAACGCAGCCGTGGAGTCGATTACCTGCAAGGAAGGTGCATACAGAGTGGATGATGACATTATTTTTCTGCACTTGTGTAATGTGCTGCTGTGCTCGCATCCAAGCACGTGAGCATCCAAGCACGTGAGCAAGCGTACACAACGCTGTTGGGAGCGCGTATGCGTACAGCGGTGTGCTTAGCGCCAGCCAGGCAAATGTGCTTGCAAGTCTGTTCTGTATAGACTGAGTGACTGACCTTCCAGTGCTCACTGCCTTCAAACAGGCCGCGGTACTTCCAAGACGAGGGGACTGCCAGCTGCAGGTTGGCAGCTTCCGCCAGCACAGAGCAAGCCATCAGCTGTATGATGGAGTTCCCAAACAACCCAAGAGAACCGAGACATGGTGCACACACATGGCCTGCACTTGCTTCCGTGTGGTCGTCCGCGTCAGCCGGCTCCGGCGTTACGTTTGGCATCGGCTAGGAATTGCCTAAAGCAATCAAGTTCTTGAAAGGTGGGGCCCGGCAACAAGCCTGGACACACGATGAAACGACCTCCATCCATGAAGCCAGTGTGAAGAGGCCACGCCCGTGCTGGCCAGAGGAGCGCAGTCTTCCTGTGGAAAGAATACTGAATTGAATACCGCAATCCCACAACCGTGAGAAGTCGGGCTGTAACCTACTCACCGTTGGGCGTCCCAGAAGGAATGCTCCTGCACCTCTACACACTGTGCCATGCAAGTGTCTGGGTGCGCATGGGGCAATTCGCCTCAGGAAAGCGCCCTGCCGCCGCCGCACCCCCTTGGTCAGCGTCAACTGCTGAAGTACGCGCTAAGCATGCGCTCACACCAAAATGCATCTTGGGTTCGTGCCATGCTGAAGCGCTCAATAATTGGTGCAAGTCAGGCATGCACCACTGCTGCACGCTTTTGGAACGCATTACGGGACATAGCAGATCGCCATGTAGCAGGTGCTGCAGCTCGTGCTGACCTCATGCTTGCACTCAAGGAGGGAAAGGACACGTGGTCGTATAAGGTTTGCAGGTTTTTGGCCGGTGTGGGTGTGCTGGATCACCGGTATCAACCGTTCTTTACGCAATCCCGCGCGTCCCTCCCGGTGGGAGGGCGTGATGCGGCATTTCAACACTTATGGTCATGGAGACTGGATCCTGACATGATTGCTGAGAAGTTGCGTACCTTTTGGATTCAACGGGTGGTTGCAGCTGTTGGCACAGAGTCCCCTCGCACT
>BDDA01001006.1:0-18594 GCA_001662385.1 Chlamydomonas asymmetrica | reverse complement strand
GGTTGCTTTTCCTGTTCCGTCTTGGTGGCTGGACGAGCTTGCAAGTGCATGCTGGCCGTATGGTGCCGCGGGCTGAGCGGGTTGCTAGGTCAGCACGCACATGCCCGCGTTGCTCTGGACAGTGCGTGGAGGATGAGCAACATGTTGTGTTTGAGTGCACTCACTTTGCTGCCTTGCGTGCGCGGTTTCCCACATTGTTTCCTGCTGCTGGCCCAAATCGCAGTGCATCCACCTCCATGCAGAACTTTGTGAACTCTGTAGATGTGTCGGCCTTGGCTGATTTCTTGTCTGCAGTGCATGAGCTGGTCAGTCCTCTGACCTAACTTGTCTGATGCCTCAATTGCTGCCATATCCTGGTCTGAGCCTCTGGCTATACTGGTCCGGGTGATGTAATCTCTCTCTCTCTCTCTCTCACTGGGCAAGGCGGCTGCAAAGCGCAGCCAGGCACAGCATCCTGTACGCAGGGTGCGCACCTGGCCGGTACACCCGCTGTACACGCTGACGCGCAGACACGAGCTCACAGTTCAGTTAGCAGCGTTCCCTCTGCCCAGTACTGTACCGTGCTGTAGTACTGTCAGTAGCACTATCACAGCAGTACACGTGACAAGGACTCTCGGAGGGGGGACCTTGGGTGAGACCACCAACAACTGATTGGTTGACTTAACATCACTTGGTAACCGGAACCAAACGTCGAGCTGCACCCAACTCACCGTCGGCAGTTCTGGAAGACATGCGCTTTTATGCACTCTGACGCTCACGAATCTGGGTGCGCATGGGGTGTCTCGCCCCAGGAAAGCTCCATGCGGCCGCCGCACCCCCGCGGCCAGCATCAACCGCTACACGCGCGCTGTGCAGCAAAATGCATGGACGCATGTAACGCATGTTGGTATCCGTGCCGTGCTGAAGCGCTCCACAATCAGTGCAAGCCAAGCTGCAGCAAAATTGCGCTACAGTGATTATTAGCAGGGCCCGTGCTGCTGGGTTCATGTGGTGCGTTGCGATCGATCAAGCGGTCACTTTCACTGCAGCCGCCAGCAGCGCTGCAGCAAGGCCGTGGTCGGTTTGTGCATGTGCTGCGCTCAGCCTAGACAGCATTCAGTGCGAATGCTCGAAGTGACATGTGTGCTGCATGCAAGGGAACCTGGGCACCGGCACTGACCGTTTTAAGGAAAGGAAGAGAAGACAGACAGTATACACGTAGGGGTGTTACGAAGTCTCAAGGCATGCAAGGGGCAGCGCGGCCACGCTGCCCCTTGCATGCCTTGGGCGCTTTGCAATCAGTGCATAAGGTCACTTGCAGGTCACTGCCGTACCCGGTTCTGCCGGGTTGTCCCTGTCCTTGTCCCTGTTCTTGTCCCGGCCGGGTTTCCGGGTCCCAGAGGGTCAGCCTTGTCCTGTCCTGTCACCGCCTGCCTTGGCAGCCGTGTCCTAGCCTGTAACCGTTCCCGTCCTGAAAACAAAAATGGGCGGGTGGGGCGGAGGTATGTGTGCATGCACCACTGGCGGGGGTGGCGGCAAAGCGCAGCATGCGGATGGCAGCGTGCACACCCAGCCATTACACCCGCTGTGCACGCGCACACTCTGACGAGCTCACAGGTCAGTCGGGAGCGTGCCCTCTACCCAGCACTGTACCGTACTGTCAGTAACAGTAACGCAGAAAGCCGCAGCGGGAGCATTGACACAGCTCATCTTCTGCCCTGTGTGAGATCACGTGGGTAGATGGAGTGGATGACTTGAGCGTTGTCGAGCCCCGAGTCATGTGGCGCGAATTTTGCATGGCATTGTGCCCGCCCGCTGTTGCGGCTTCCAAGAGAGCAGCTGGCCACCACAGCATGCCTCGGAAAATATATGTGCATCTGTCAACTGCAAGACCAGATGAACAGAACAGAGGCTCTCAAACTAAGACACAGTGTCACACAACTGAGCTCTTACAGTACATAAGCGTCTGGTATCAGCGCAAGGCGCACTGAACCTCTGCTGGCTTTGCGTCCCAACTGCTGAGGTGATGGTTTTGGCGTGGCGGTAACCCTTCAACCACTGGCTTCAGATTGAGGCAGGCACCCTCCTAGAATGCAGTGTTACGCTCCAGCTCAGGGACTGGGCAAGTTGCACCCTGCCCAGGGGCGCAACATTCCAGCACAGCTTCCCGCCTTGACAGCCCAGCGACTGCGACCGGGGCGAACCGTTGACAGTCTCAGGTTGGCTCGCTTGGCCAGAGCAAGCCCGCAAAGCGCTCAGCAGGAGGCTAGCACCGCTACCGTGCTCACAAACGAGCCCCAGTCGCCTGGGAGACCTGATGATGAAATTGGTGGCAGGGATGGCCCTTGCACACGATTGATGTCCAACCTGAATCCCACAACCCTGAAGCACGAGCCTGGAAGCCTATTTGGAGCGGTGATGCTTGTAGGAGGCACAACGGTTGGAGCTGGCATCTTAGCGCTCCCAGCGGTAACCCAGGTGCGGCTTGGCACGATGCACCCAGTCAGCGTGCTCGCGGGTGTTGCGACATGTCGTCATGGAAGCATACATGGAAACCCACTCTGGTCTTTCTTATTTAACAGGTTTTTAGTCATTGAAGGTTTCCCTGGGTTCTGCCTTGCTATGGTGCAGGAGGCTGCGTTCGGTGCAACATCATATATGATAGTCGCCTGTGCCGCTTACGCCGCGGTCACCGGCCTGCTAATAGCAGAGGTTAACATAAACACAATTGCGACTCGGGGTGCTGGATACGTGACCCTCGTGACAATGGCAGGTAAGCTTATCATCCTACTACAACGTGCAAGCCTGCCGCTCTCGCTTTTGATGGTCAGTTGCTGCCTGTGTCCCTAAGCCTGAGGTGATACCGGTATCACGATGCCTGCAAGTACAAGCTGCAACTGGGTTCCATAATTTATGTTGTGTGTTTCAACCCCTTGCGTGTTGTTCGATGCAATGGTTTCGGCAGAGCGGTCGCTCGGAGCGAGCTGGGCCAACATCGTGCGAGCCCTGTACATATTCCAAAACTACGCCCTCATGGTCGCATGTGAGTAAGGTGCAGCTTGTGTGCAGTGTGTGTAGCTGAAGCCTGTTGCCCTGTTTACCAGTCACGACCACTGCCACCTGGCTGCCCGCCACGAACACCAAAGCACGCGCGCACTCCGTGGTACACTGCAATGGCAACTGCAACAAGCGTCACACGTGCGCACACCACTGTCAGAGGGTTTGGGCGGCAATTTACCAACACTGACTGTGACGGTGAAGAAATGTGCCGCGTCGCGACGGCAGCGGTCATTTCGAACCAAATTAGTTTGACCGTCACTGTGCGGAAATGTCAAGGCTTTCCCCATACCTGCCATGATGATGATGTACCTACCGCACCTGCCGGCCTGATGGCGCTGCAGACGTGGCCCGGGGCAGCCAGGTGATGTCCAATTTCTCCGGCGCGCCGCAGCTGCTCACCGCCGCCGCCTTCACGGCGGTGTTTGGCGGGCTGTGCTACGGCACCACCGCCCGCCAGATCGACTCCATCAACTCGGCGCTCGTGCTGCTGTCCGTGGTGCCGTTCCTGGTGAGGACAGGCAGAATTGCAGTACGCCCGGCGGTACGCAGTACACGCTGCATCGCGTGTGTGCTGCTGTACCGCACGTATGCGTGTGGTGGTGCAGCGCTGCACTCAGCACGCTGCCCACGCCTGCTGCCTGTTGTGCCAGTGCTCGAGTGTGTGAGGAAGAGTTGCCGATTGGGCCATGCAGTGTGACTCCCGTGGGGCCGTGCATTGTGCATATGCTAACATGCGGAAGGAAAGACACCGCACCCGATAATGGCGAGGGAGGTGTCTGGGCTCGGGTGTGTGTGAGATTCGTGGGTGATGTCGTTGCTGTGCTTCGTCCGCTTGTGGGTGTTGGGTGTTGGGCCGGAGTTGCCGGTCATAGAGACGCACCGACACCCACAACCCACCAGTCACCAGTTCACCACTCATTGATGCCAGTCCTATCACTTACCATAGCTCGCTGATCAGTCGTCACAACTCGTCAGCAATGGCTCCTCAATTCACCTTTGCCCCTCTCCCCCCCCTCGCACGCAACGCCAGGCGCTGGTGGGGCTTGCTGCCTCGGAGGTGGACTTAGCGGTGCTGTCCCAGGCGCACTGGGGCGCGGTGCTGCCCACCATCCCCATCATCAGCCTGGCCTTCGTGTACCACAACGTGGTGCCGGTGGTGGTGCAGAACCTGGAGGCAGACGCCGGCAGGGTGCGTATATTTGTGTCCGTGACGTGCTGCTCGTAGGACGCGTGACCTCCTGCGCGTGGGGCCCAGGCTGTGACTTAGCACTTATGTGACTTAGCACTTAGTAGTTTAGCAGGAACACATACATAAACTACTTAGCCATATCTTGACTATTGCCATTGTCTCTTGGCTTGCATAGCTCGGACTTTGTGCTCTCAGTGCTGTGGTTTCGGTTCCGTCCCTTGAAATCACCAGCAGTAAATCGAACACCAGAAGTGCTGCCCTGACACCACCCTATTGCATAACCAGTTAGTCAGGTGCACTTTTCCATACACGTTCATACAGCTTTGTACCTTCTGTACCTCGCTGTATTCACAACATAAACCCCCGTTGGTTTCCATCATGAACCACACACTCACTCGGTCAGCTACGCACTAAGCATCCTCACACGCATAGCACCCTTCAGGTTCCTTCGGCTGCTGACCTCTCTGTAAACAGTTAGTATACAATTCGGTCCCCATTGTGCCCGCCTGCTAGGTACGACACTGCACAATGGGGACCGAATCGTATACTCACTGTTTACAGAGAGGTCAGCAGCCGAAGGAACCTGAAGGATGCTGTGCGTATAAGGATGCTTAGCAGGACATAAGTGCGTATTTAGGAGCTTGGATGCACGATCGTATGCCTTTACTCTTCAGCAACTCAGAAATGTTCTGGACTTCTTGTCGTGGTGGGGTTTATTTAGGCTGGTTTTAGTCATGGTGGGGGTTAACGGCTGAGGCTGCCACGTACTGAGCACTATTGTGATCCCCATGCATGCCTTGTAACGCACCGCGCGCGATTGCGCACAATCATGCGCTGAACGCCTCGACGCTGGCTCACCCATGCACTGCGTGCAGGTGCGGTCCGCCATCCTGCTGGGCGTGGTGGGGCCGATGCTGATGTACCTCATCTGGGACGGCGCCATCCTGGGAGCGCTTGACAACCTGCTGGCCGCCGCCGCGCCCCGAGAGACGGCGGTCTCCGCGCCAGACGTCCTGGACGCCGCCGCCGCCGCCGCCGCCGCGACCGCCGCCGCTGCGGCCGCCGCAGCCACCGTTGGCGAAGGCTTAGACCTGTCCGGCGCTGTCACCTCGCTGCCTGATGCAAGCAGTTTGAGTATGGGTATGGGGGAAGCGGCAACGGGGGCGGCGTCCGTGGCGCTCGCGGCGTCCACGGTGGTGGTGATGGAGGCCGGCGGGGGTGTGAGCGATGCGGCGTCGACGGTGGTGGCGCTGGATCAGGGCCCGGGGGTGCTGGATGCGGCCGGGGCTGCTGCTGCGGCTGCGGCGGAGTCGGTGGTGGGGGCGGCAGTGGCGGCGCAGGTGACGTCGAAGGACCCCCTGGAGCTCTTGAGCATGGGTGAGTCATGAGTCATGAGTCACAGACTCGCAGGCCATCATCAGGTTATCACTCATCAGCTCAGTGTTCCATTTATTTCATTTTTGTGCCGCTCATCTTCGTGTGGTGCCGCTGCTGCATGCGCACGTGCCTGTGGGCTCTTGCAAGGCCTCCCGCTCTTGTGCAGCCTACCCTAGGTTGTAACCTACTAACCAGTTGTTGCTGCCTGGTGCGGTGCGGTGTGCGGTACGGTGCTCGCAGGCAACCCCGAGGTGGGGCCGCTGGTGCAGAGCTTTGCGCTGCTGGCAGTGGGCACCAGCTACATCGGCTTTGTGCTGGCAGTGTCGGACTTCCTGCCAGACGCGTTTAAGTGAGTCCTCACGCAGGCCCTGCATTCCAGGCGCCTGCACCCACGTGCTTGCCGGCGCGTGACGACGAATGCATGTTATCCCTCAAAAAGATCGAACTTCGCTGTTGCATGCGGTTGCATGTGATGATGCTGATACCAACGTCACCCCCCCAAAACAAAACAAAACACATTGTGGTTGCACAACGCCTGAGCTGGTCCAATCCTGATCCCGTGTGAAACAGTGATGATCTGACTAATTAACCAACCCTCTCAACAATTGCCAATAACCTGCTGATAACAACTGCAACTGTGTGTGTCATGTGGTCATGCAGGCCGCTTGCGTCCGCGCCCCGCTCTGCGCGCTACGCGCTGACGCTGCTGCCGCCCGCCGCGCTGGCGACGTCCAACCCCGCCATCTTCCTGGAGGCGCTGGAGGTGGCTGGCACGTACGGCGTGATGAGCCTCTACGGCGTCATGCCCGCCATGATGGCCTGGAGCAGCCGATACGGCTCCACGTCTTCCAACAACAACGATCCTGCCCAGGCGCCGCACAGCCAAACCACCAGCACCTCTGCTGCCATTGCTGATAGCAGCAGCAGTGGTGGGGATGGTGGGAGGGCGGCGGCGGCGGCGCGTGGCGGGCTGGTGCCTGCGGTGGAGCTGGTGCCGGGGGGGCGCGGCATGCTGCTGGCGGTGGGGCTGGCAGCGCTGGGGGTGGTCGCCGGGCAGCTGGTGGTGTGATACCGGTCCCGATAGCGGTCATGCGTGATAGTTTCTGCTCATGCTCATGCGTGTGAGTTGAAGCAAAGGGCGTGTGCTGTGAGACACCCTGCGCACAGCGCCTTGTTGTGCTGGAAACTGGGTAGCCCCCCCTGTAGTGTGCGTGTGTGGCTGTGTGCGGACCAGGACTGGCCATGACGTGTGCTTGTGTACCTGTGTAGGACTGTACTCACTGTTGTACGTTGTATCATACTTGTGACACTCGTGAGTGTGTACATTGTTTCGGGGTACTGGGTTGCGCGAGCAAGCGGGGTGCAAATCGAACAGACCACCATGCAGCTGACATCGTACGTGCACCTGCTCGTGCAGTGCTTGGCTGGCAAATTCGCCTGTGATGGCTCATACGGTATTGTACTCTTTACGGCACGGCGCAGTGGAGCGGCTGGGCTGTTGTGCTTTGCACGCTGCGCCGTCACTAGCGCCCTTCATGTGTGCGCGTTCATAAGTTGCACACGCTGCAAATTTCATCGTTTGGTTGTTTGCACGTTTGCGCGGTTGGCCTGGCAAATCAGAGGCACAGTCACCGGTGCGGAGGATCATACACTGTGGCATCCATTGATCAACATTTCGTGATCACACCACCATTTAGGCAGGATTGTATCCGTTGTGCACCGGTGTGCAGCCGAGACGCTTGTGCCTTGACCACGGCAACCATGGATCAAAATTACTGTATATCGTGAATTACGGAAACATGGCAATGAAATACGGCAAGGGCAGCAGCCTGGGATGACGATGAAATGCTGGATGAAATGCTTGTGCTTGTCGGTAGTATGAACGCTGTGCTACACTTGCCACCTCTGCCCATGAATGTGGCCACCCCAATCATACACACCGAAAGCCACAAACGAAAGAGACTACACTTGACAGACACATGATATGCGGTAATAAACATCCTAACGTCCTTCTGGATTTGCTGCCGTGGATATCGGTATCGGCCTGTGCATCAATGCAACACGAGGAATTGTGGAGACGGAATTGTGTCATTGTCCGTATGAACGCCGAGCACACAGCGAGCCTTGCCTGGTGAGTACGGCGACGTATGCCGTGACGTGGTCGTGTGGTGTGGTGTGGTATGGGTGATGGGCATCCGCTGCCGTGACCATCCGCAATCGGCCTGGAGCAAGGTTTTCGTGCATTGGGCACTGCGCCAAACAGGCAGTCCAGGCCGTTGGCTGGCTGGCTGAGTGTAAACAACAACAACAAAACCTGTCAGATTCGATGTCAAAACCTGCGCAACTGGCACGGATCACATTGCGCTTGCAGGCGGGCGAGCCGTGCTCGCCCCCTTAGCTCAGCTCGGCAGCCAGAACGAACACCTGTTCGGGTCTGCAAGCGATACCCAACCAGCCACACGCTCTCAGAGGTCAGCTGGCCGACTCTCCTCATCCACACGACATACGTTACCGCCGTCGCCATTCATCACATGAATACATACACCTAAACTCTACAGTCTGCATTCAACCAGAGGGCTGCTGGCAATCTGGTACACGGTACATGTGGTGGTGCACCCGGTAGCACCACGCTAGCAGCGCCAGAGCGGGGGCTATTGTTTCCGATGGTTTGCTGACGACTGCGGTGAGAGCGCAGCAGGGCCCTGGAGCAAGCTCTGCAGCAGCGTGGGCTGCTGCTGCTGTTGCGGTGGCGGCGGCGGGGGCGGCTGTGACGCGGACGGCTGCCCCTGCTGCTGATTCGAAGCATGCTGCGGGTGCCGCTGCAGAAGCGAAGTGCCGAACGTGGAGCGAGGTGGCGGCGGAGAGTGCTGGTGCGGCACCGTGCTGTGGTGACCGGCCGCGCCCCCGCCGCTGGCCCGGGGTTGCCCCTGCGTGCCCCCTCCCTGGTGCTGATGCTGCTGCTGCTGCTGCCCGTAGCTCTGGCTCTGTGGATATACCTGCGGATGTGGATGCTGATGATGCTGGTGCTGCTGGTGGGGGTGGGAGTGGGAGTGGGAGTGGGGGTGTAAGTGGGGCCCGTGCGGGTGCTGCTGCGGGTGTTGTTGTGGGTACGGGGGTGGCGGTGGGGGCGCGGGCGGCGGGCCGTTGAGCTGCTGCTGGGGGCTGTTGGTGCTGGTGGGGTACAGCGACATGTCCGCCACGTACACGCCACCGTAGTGCTGCGCCAGCTGCACCACCTGCGCGACGGCCGCAGCAGCAAGCCACCGGGCACCCAGCGTCAGGCAGAGAAACGCACCACGCCGCAAGACCAAAACAACAACGTTAAAGCCAGCGGTTCACTGGGATTCTGAGCTTACAATGGCAGGCCCTGCACAACACTGCCGCACACGGGCAGGCTGATGCCGCACTGCGAAAGTGCTGTACTCTAGGTCCGGCAGCATCGTTACAGGTTCGCATTTTGGCCTGTTTGCATTCGCTAGTTGTGTGCATTTGTGCAGGACACAATACAGGTAATCGGACGTGTGTGACGTCGCCTGCTGCCGTGCTGGTGTGTGAGGAATCTGAGGCGGTGCATGCCGTGGCCAGCACACAGCCACAAGCCAGAGTGCAGCAGGCTCGCTCAACAACGCATGCACCACCAGTGCGTTGTCCCTCTAACCTGGCTGTGCTGCAGCATGGTGGCTGGCGGCTGCGGGGGCGGCGGCGCACCAAACATCAGCGCTTGCCTGCATGGCAGAGCGAGCAGCAAGCGCAAGGGCACCTGGTTGACGCTACTGCGACTAGCGACCGTGAGTCACGAGCTCCTAACCCAGACGCATCAATTACTTCATCGTGGGTCCAGCTCAAGAACTTGGCAGCAGAGCAAAGCGTAGTATCACGTCAGGATACTATTGCGTCACCAATGCCGTGCCAGGCGCACGCCGGGTTCATATGACATCAGAAATGGCGCGCTCCGAAACCTTGTTTCACAGCAGGTGACTGGCTGGGGAGTGAGGAGTGCGGGTGCGTGCGTGCGTGCGCCTGCCTCCCGCGCTGAGCTCACCGGCAAAACATGGGGACGCAGAGGTTGATGTGGCCCCACACGTTGCGCAACGGCGCCGCGGCCCCGTTGAGCATGCCACCCCATAGCGCGCCGCCGCCCGCGGCCGCTGCCGCGGGGCCCAGCAGGCCCCCGGGCATGGCCCCCCCCGGAGCTTGGAGGTACAGTACGTATAGCATGGCGTCGTACTGCGTCTGCGCATTTCATATATGGGTATCCACAGGGCAGTGGCAGTGGCGGCAGAGGTGGTCAAGTGCCAGCAGATGCTAACCAAGAAGCGAGGCCAGTTAAAGCGCCTGTGTCAAGCACCACAGACACGCATGGGCATTACTGTCCCTGGCCCTTGCGTAGCACCAAATGTACCGACAATCAACACCCCTGCCGTTCTGTGTGTACACGTGCGATTGGCGCAGACTGGCGTGACACGTGGCAGGTCAGTGTGCAGGCAGGCCGCGCGCTCCAGGGCCCCTGAGCCTATGGTAACGTGAACAAAAGCGGCGCTCATACAGTTTGCAGGTCGATTGCGTGCCATGAATCATGTCTGCAGCGGCATGGGCCCCATGCGGTTGACCCTGTGCATGCAATACAGTACGTAATGCGGTACGCCATGCACGCAGCATCGTAGTCGGTATGCAGCTGAGGTCTGCATTAACTGTAAGCAACCTGATGCGCATTTTATTCCAGCAGGCCTGCCGCACCTGCGCAGGGTCAGGCTGTCGGCCCGTGGAGATGTAGTAGAAGTTGGCCAGGCGGCCCACGCACACGTAGTTGTTGCGCGCGTACAGGCGCATCGCGCCCTCGTTGTACTGTATCACGTGCAGGAACACCGCCCTGGCCCTGCGGTACGTACAGGCACAGCACAGCACAGCAAAGCACAGCACGGGGCGGTCAATGTGGACACACTTGGTCAATTGTGTTCGGGAAGTAGTACACCGTGGAAGCCCTGCACAGCGCTGCTGGCAGGAGGAAACTATACCCTGGGCTGAACAAATGAATGGAGGCTTGGAGACGTGCCTGAGGCGGAGCGCTTGCTGGTTGACCAGCCCCAGCAGGAGCGTTGCGATGCCGACCTGTCTGAAGTCCTCCGCGACCCCAAGCGTCAAAACGTACACGACTGGGTCGGCATCGAGCGCCTTGTGTGCAAGCCCCATGTACTGACGGTCCTGTTGATTCAAAAGAACAGTGTCGACCGAGGGTCGGTGCGTCCTGTTAGCACTGCTGTCGCACGCGTCCATGCCCACCACGATGGGGGGCACCACAGGATGCCCAGCAGTGCACCTTTCCGTAATGGGTGCAACAGAGCGCCGCCATAAGCTCGAGAGGCATGCCATTGTAGATGCATGCAGTTAGGGGCTAGCTTACCGTGGGATCGCATTCGTGCAAATACAACACGCGGGCAGTGACAAAGCCAATCAAGCACTCTTCATGGCCCTGGTAAAAGGCAGCCCAGGAGAACACCCTGTAGGACGAACCACAAACACAACGTGATAGAATTGCAGGTTGAGAAGTTAGTCAAGTGCGTGCTTATGCAGGTAAAGAGAGTTTCGCTGCTGTTTACATGGTAAACAGCGCCTGCATACCTGTCCTGTGAGTTAACAGCCTTTTGGAAGAAGGAATCCTCATAGTCCAAAGGAAAAAGCCGACCATGGATATCCTACAAAAGACAAACACGGTCCACCAGCCAAGCACTTCAATGCCGTTGGCATCAGAACTGGAGCCACGTCCCAGCCAGCAAGGTACGCCTCAGGCTCCCCCCAAGTGGCCGACGCCTTACCTTGACAGCTAAGTAGTCATTGGGCTGAAGCGGCCGGTAGAATAACGACGACAAGTCCAGCGGTCCGTGCCCAGCGGGCGTGAAATTGTGTTGACGGGTGTCGCCATGCTGCATCGCAACGGTGCTCACCATGCTGCTAAACAAATTGCCTTCCAGGGGTGCCTACTACAACCAGTGTACCGCAACGACATCATGTGCTTCGGCACGACAGCTGGTCACGGCTGAACTGAAGCAACTGAAAAGGTGAGATGGTGTGGTGCGTATCTGTGCCCCAGGAAGATGTCAATGGCAGAAAACAGCACGCAACAGAAGGCTTGTAAGAGTATATCAATGCCTGGCTCACCGGGCAGTATTTGCGCCGCGAAAAAGCAATCGCACACCGGCAAATCTCAAACGGCATGCACATTACGAAGGCCGTCGGTGTGGGAAGGCAGGCCGACTGTGACCAGCTGCCCACGTGTATTGCATACTGGACTGATGCTTCAACTAGCTGCTTTTCTTAGGCCCCCACCAGTTGCGTCAAGGTGGCGTAAAGAATGGACGCATCGGAGACTGATGAGGTGGAGGGCGCCTGCGCTGCCTCAGGCCCGCCCCCAAACATCGCTTTACTCGCTGTTGGCAAGGGCAGGCAACAAGGCGTCCAGCCTTCAGCAGAGGCAAAGGCCCGCGTGAGGCGGTTGTACGAGGAGAACCAACGCAGGATTGCGGAGCAGCAGCGGCAAACCGCGGCTGCAAAAGCAGCGCAGCAAGCCCGCAATGCTGCTGAAAGCGCAGCCTCAGGAGTAGCAATTCAAGGACGGCTTGCAGGAGGCTCTTCCAGCTCACCTTCCGCACGTGCCGGAGTTGCAGCTGCGCAGGCAGCTCCACGCGCTGCTGACGGTGGCGTGGCGGAGGACCTGCTCAAGCTCCGGGAGGAAGTCGCCGCAGCTCCCTCACACGGCCTCAACGCGAAGGCCCTCATCCTGCGCGCCGCGAGCCTGGTGGCAAAGACGGAGGCGCCAGCCCCCAGAGCTCGCTCAGGCGCGTAACCACCCCCCCGCCCTCCAGCCCTCCAGCCCGCACCATGTGACTGCATTTTCAAGGCCCATGGTGCTCAACTGCTCAACAGGGTGTTTACGGCCCAGAATTATGCTCGTTTTACTTATCCAAAGCACATGTGCGTGCTGTGATGGCGTATGCTTATCTGTTCAACTGGTTCTTGTCTGGGTGAATGAATGTTGTTCTGTGGGGCCTCGATGCCATGTGGTGTACCGGTAGTCCCCTGAATCCCAATCTTGGCCCATTTACCCGCCAAGGCCTGACGCAGCGTGCCATGCATTTGCACGCTGGAGGCACCTCCAGAGCACATCGCATGTGCCTCAGTGCCCATGCCACAGTCGCGCATGCATGCAGCTCAAAATGCTGACGTGTTTGATGTTTCGAACTGTTGATGCACATACATTAATGCATACCATAGTGTGTGCGTGTGTCAGGAACATTCGCCCGTGGG
Source organism: Chlamydomonas asymmetrica (assembly GCA_001662385.1). NCBI lineage: Eukaryota > Viridiplantae > Chlorophyta > Chlorophyceae > Chlamydomonadales > Chlamydomonadaceae > Chlamydomonas > Chlamydomonas asymmetrica. The sequence continues at coordinate 5,687 of BDDA01001006.1, read as the reverse complement.
GCCATGCAGTGTGATCCCCGTGGGGCCGTGCAGTGTGCGCATGCGTATGCACAAGGATATAGACTGCACCTGACGCGCCGAGCGAGGCGTCTGCGGTGATCTGGCGGCTTCCGCAAAAGAACAACGGTCTGACTATACAGTGTTGTGTGTGTGTGTGTGCTGCAGGGCGGGCCAAGCAGCAGCCGGTATGGCCTGTTCAGCAGCTTGCGGACGCGGTCCCCGTCACCGAGCGCTTTCTGGTGAGCAACTCGTTGATTGTCGCATCCGCTGCTTCCACTATGGCAGTCACGCGCAATCACGCGCAGTCACGCGCAGTCACGCGCAGTTCGTTGCGTGCTGCCAGGCTGCCATGAGTGCATGCGTGTTGGCTGTGGACTCATGGTGCATGGCGTGGTGTGCGTGGTGGCCTCAGCTGCAACTGTGTGCAAAGATAAGGATGGCATTCCTGGCATCGGTTTGGGCACACGGTGGCATTACAGTGGCTTCATAATGGTACCCATTGGCTTCATAATGGTGCCCGTAATGGTACCCATAATGGTACCCATTGGAGGCCACCTCAGGGGCATGGTGCGGAAATGGGTGCGCTGCTAATGGGTTCAGTTGTGAGGCGAAAAGGAGCGAAGCGCTCTCTGTTGCTCGCCCTTCGATGTTGCCAGTTTACATGGGGAGACGCATGTGTTCTCGCGCACGCGTGGGCCGGTATGCGCAGGAGGGGTATGACTCACCACTTACCGCTGCCTATCCGTACTGCATTACCCACTCGTACTGCACAACGCAATGGTACGGTACCGTACGAATGTCCGACCCGTACTGCTTAACCTTGCTGTACTGCACGCTCGTCCTGGCTGCCAGGTGGCGTACGTGGCTCGCTCCAGCATCCCGCGTGTGGACCGTCAGCAGATGGTGGACACGCTCGCAGGAAAGTACCTCGCACGCGCACTGCAGCAAGCGGGGGTGTCGCCCGCACACGCTGTCAAGGTAAGCCTTGCTGCTGTCTCGATGTGCGACAGCGATGATGGCGGCACCGGCACCTGCGCGGCGATGTGGGTCACTCGCCTAGGTGGGGCTTGACCCTCGATTGGCTGTGATTTGGGTTGAGCCGAAACAGCGATTTGGGTCATGCAGCTGATTGGCTGCTGTCGCCACCAGGGCTTGCTGGTTGGCGGGTATTGCGCGCTCCCATCCATCCTCTGGCTGACACGTACTTGGATCAATCGTGGGTCACTGCCGTTGCTATACAATGTTGCTAGCTGTTGGTGAAATATTGGTGTGATTGTCAATCACGCGCCGCGTCCCGCTCGACCATTCGCAAGGTCTGGGGCAGCATCAGGGTGAACAGGTCATGGATCACACTGCCCCTGACATCGTTTGATCTGGGTCTTGCATGCGGTACAGGCGGTACAAGGCGAGCCAGAGCTCCGGGCGCTTGCCGCGGCAGCCTCCGGGCGCCATGACGCCGCGATCTACGCCAAAATCATCAACCGATCGCAGTACGAGGATCTGTCCCGCAGGGCAGAGGCCGAGGAGCAGTACATGGCGGTACCGCCCGCCCTGCTACAGCTGCTAGCCCGGAAGTACGGCCCTTCAGCATCCAGTACATCCAGTACAGGCACTCCCGCATGTGGCACCGCTACCGCCATGCCGCTGCGGCCTCCTGGCCTGCCTTCGTACAGTACGAGTGGAGCAGCCCCGTCCGCCCCTTCCGCTCGGCCGGCTGCCCAACCGATGGTGAACGGCCTGCCGCAGCGGGTCAAGGCGCAGCCTGTACCCGCACCACCGCTTTCATCTTCTAGGCGTGACATGAGCACCCTCGTGAGTGGCACAGCTTCATCAGCCATGGGAAAGGCCACGACGTCACTCATTCGTCCAACGACCGTGCTCACGCCTTCCACAGGACCTATCGCAGTGCCCGGCCGTGCGGCTCCGAAACCTGCCCCAGCTCCTGCTCCGACACCTGCTGCCGCCGCAGGATCAAGCGCCAGTGCCACCGCTGCACAAGGCAGTCCTGCTGGGGCTGTCAATGTGCGCAACCCTTGCGCTCCCAACGGGGCAGCAGCACGGCCTGCGCGCATAAGACAGCAGCGGCAGCAGACAAGTCCAGCAGGCGCAGCTGCGGCATCTGAAGCGGGTTCTGGAGGCAGCCCTCACTTCACGGACGACCTGCGCCGCCTGCTGCATGCGGCGCCCACCGCGGCCGAGGCGGCTGCTGCGGAGGCGCAGCTCGACGAGCTGTTTGCTGACTCATCAGGGGATGAGTCATCCGGTGGTGAGTCAGCGGGCGAGCAAGCACCCTTAGGCGAGCAGGACAGCGGGAGTGATAATAACAATGATGATGACCATGAGGAGGAGAGCGGCAGTGAAGGTAGCAGCATAGATGACGATGAAGATGACGACAGCGCTAGCAGCAGCAGCTATTCGGATGGTAGCGCTTCTGAATCAGAACCTGATGGAGCCGACGACGCAGGCCCGGGCGGTGCAGGGGTGCAGCAACCGGACCGCATGCTACAGGAAGCACACCCAAGCAGCGTCGTTGACAATAACGACGACGTGCTGCCAGCCACAAGCCGAGCGTCTGGAGAGCAGCAGCAGCAGGACCACACGACGACGGAAGCACTGCCACCGCCCGTTCCCCTTTTCCCACCCCGTCCTTGCGTACCAGAGCCTGGGTCGGTCGTCCGGGGGAGCACCGCTGTTGATGCACCTGCTGCAGACGAATCTGCAGTGGGAGATCAGGTTGCAGCGGATGCACCTGCTGATGCGGCCACGCGCCCCGCAGGCGTAGCTGACGTGGACGAATCTGCATCGGGTGCTGCCGCTGCCGCTGCCGCTGATGCTGACGGCGCTGGTGATGCCGCAGCGCCCGGGTCTGGAGTGGAGGCAGGATCCGCAGCGGTGCTTGCACCCGCAGCAGCAGCTGAGCCAGCACAGGCTGCGTCACCCACAGCGGTTGCACCTGGGGAGCAAGCGGGGTTGGAGTCTGCGGTGGCGGAGGCGCCAAGCGCTGACGATGCAGCCTGCCTAGCAGCAGCGAGTGGCCTAATGGAGGGCGTGGAGGCCGCTGGCGGAGGCGTGGACGATGACGCTCAACACGCAGCTGACGGCGGGAATGCCGCCGTGTCCCCCACCAGCGCTGACGTTGATCACATGGAGTTTGAGGCGTCTGAGCCGGCTGCGGCAACCGAGCCAGCTACTGCTGCTGGCGTGACGCCTGCTTTGTGCGGGGATCAGCTCCCGCTGCAGCAGCAGCAGCAGCAGCGAACAGAGGCCGGCAGCAACGACCCACCACTCCCAACGCTTGCTCAAGCCTCTGCTTTGCAGGCATGCGGTGAGCTCTTGCCCTCACTGCCCGTCACGCACGCACCGCCATGCACTGCGGAAGCAAATGCTACAGGTGCGCCGTCCATCGCCGGAACTGCGCCTGCCACAGCGTCGCTGTCGTCCTCAACAGGCGGTGGCATGGAGCAAGGCGACAGCCAGCACAGGCGCAGGCGCATGCGCGAGCAGGGACGCGGCGGCGACGGAGGGGTGGCGGACAACGAAACCGACCCGGGGGGCGAGGCAGAGCAGCAACATAAACGGAAACGCAAGCGCAAGCATCGCGCCCCCCTCGATGCTGCCATTGCAGCACACGACGGGGCGGAGACCGCGGCAGTGGGTGCCGCTGCAAGGGGGAACCCCAGCGGGCGGGGGGAGACCGAACGCGGGAAAAGGGACCGCAAGAGGCGAAAAGGCGGCAGCCGCGATGCCACCACCGCTGCTGATGGCTGGCACATCCTGGGCGAGCTTGACGGCGGTGACCGCACGACCAAGAAGCTAAAGCACAAACACCGGCGCCACACACACGGTGAGGCGGAAGCGGCAGAGGCTCGCGTTGAAGGCAATGCGGCGGCGGTTGACGTTAAACGGAGCGCTCCGTACGGCGGCCTGTTCGGATCTGATTCCGAATCGGATCTTGACGTCTTAGATCTGCCACCGGTACCGCATAGCAGCGTTCTGCAGCAGCCACGATCAGCAGCGGCGCGAGCGACGCCGCCGGCAGCCGCAGGCAAGCAACCACAGCCGTCAACGGCGGCGAAGGCGCCATCACTGGCCGAGGCACCAGCGTCTACTGCTGCGTTGAAGACATCACTGGCTGCGCAGCAGGCCGAGGCTCCGCCGGTTACCGTGCAGGATGATGTGTGTGGCGATGACCCTGCATGCGAGAACGCGCCTGCTGGCAGTGCGGGTGGTAGCGATGGCGGCGGCGGCGGCGGCGACAGCGTGGCAGGTGGGGCGTTGGATGATGCAGCCAGGCCAGCAAGCATACCGGGGCCACAACAGCAACCTTCACTCGCACCACAGGCGCAGTCAGGGGCAGGCGCCATGCAAGCCGCCCATGCAGCGGCCATACAGGTGCAACCGAGCAGCAGCAACGCAACCCCAACTGCTGCCAAACCCTCGCCGGCTGCCACAATCGCAGCCGCAGCTACAGCTACCGCAGCTTCCGCAGGTACAGGCACGGCTGCTGCTGCCGGCGACGCCGATGCTGCAGTTTCGGAGCGGGGATCGAAGCATGCGCAGGAGGCGGGTTCGGGCAGCGCCCGCCAGCCGGCATCCACTGACAAGCAGCAGCAGCAGCAGCGGCGGCGGGAGCAGCAGCAGGAGCCCGCTGGCCACGCCATGGCATCCGAAGCTCCAGGCAGCAGCCATGGCACCGACGTACACCATAAGGTACAGTACGTACTGCTCATAATGTACCGAGTATCGGCTTGCAGTTATCCAACAGTGCTGGAACTTCATTTCATGTGTATCAGCGGCGGTGCCTGTGACTTTTGCAGCCTGTACAAGGATGTGTGCAGCGATGAAGGTGTGCGCCAAAATGCTTCCCTGCATGCGCGCTGTTCCTTGCAGGTGACTGCGTTTGTGCGGGCCGTACTGGATCCGCTGTACCGTGCTGGCGTGGTGACTAAGGAGCAGTACAAGGCGGTCGCGGCCAAGGTGCGGTACGCTACGCCAGACCACTGGTGCCGTGCTGCGCGCTTGGCACAAATGAAGCGCATCAAATCAGCAGCCCATTGGTGCAAGATGATTGTGCTTGTGGTTTCAACTACCGGTGTGTCCATGCATCGATGCGGTGTATACAGCAGCAGCCCTTTACGCGCTGCTTGGTTGCCTAATGCCGTTTCATGGTAACTTCCAGGTTAAAAGCCTCCCCATGCATGCATGTGTGGTTGCCCGCAGGCCACCGAGCGTGTGATGGGCGCCCACCCGGGCGCAGAGACCGCCGACTTCCTCATCAAGGAGCACGCGCAGGTACCTACCGTAATGAACACGCCTAATGAACACCCATCGAAACTCTAATGCTGCACCTAATGAGGCGAACCAATCTAATCAGCCTGACCGTAACCTACTGAACCGAATGAGCGCTAGCTGCCGGTGGATCGGTGCGATGGGGGGTAGCGGTAGCTTTGCGTGCCCAGGCTCAGGCTGATGCCTCCTCAGCTGTGCGTGTGTGTGGCTGCCTGCTGCGCTCTGCTGACTGAACGTGCCTCAGCGACACGCACTCCCCCCCCCCGCCGTTCTCTGCTCCCCCTCACTCCCCCCTCCACTCCCCCCTTCCCCTCCCGCCTCCCGCCCCCCCCTACATCACATGCAGGTCAGCAAGTACATCATGAAGCTGCTGGAGAGGGAGAAAACCAAGCAGCAAG
>BDDA01001005.1:22528-40075 GCA_001662385.1 Chlamydomonas asymmetrica | reverse complement strand
TTGGGCATGGGCTCCCATGCATGCATGCTTGCTTGCTTGGAGGTCTCCCGCTCTTGGTAACAAGGGCGCCACACTGTAACCAATCAGATCAGATCAGAAGGGACCTTTTAACTCGTGAAAACAGGGCCATCTAGGCCCGCTTCGCCATCGAATCATGCGTGGAAAGACGCCTTTTAACGCTTGATACTGTCCCCAGTCACCCCTCTGACCAACACCGTCGTCCCGCGCCCGCTCACCCATCCATACCCATGATGCGGCGAGTGGTGCACCGCCCCCCGCGCGCTGTCGGCCGCCAGCACTGCTTTGGGAAGTGCTGGGTCGCCCTCAACGTCAGCACCACCCTGCAGGCAGCTGTACCCGCAGCGCCCCCGCCACTGCCACCTCATCTACCGCAGCAACATTTCTGGCTGGCGGTGCGGTAACATGCATGCGGGCACCTCCCCCGCCCGTCACTGCCTTGCTAACATACAGGGTATTTGTAATTTGTGGCAGGTGGTGTCCTGGCTGCCCTGCATGCCATGCAGCCGGGCAGCGTGCGTGGCCCTCACGTCACTGTGCCTGCCTTTGAAAGACATTAAGACACCTCAGGCCAAGCTGCTGCTGGCGGTAGTTGCGTCCCGCCAAGCGGCTACCACTGCATACCTGCTGCACGCATGCATCTATCATTGCGGCCACGGCCTTTTGGGCAACGCTGGGTGACTTTACAGCGCTGCGTCCGGATGCGCGCGCGTGCGGCGGGAGGCAGGCCGGTCACAACTCACGAGTGGCGACGGTCTATTATGGTGCAGTGTTGTATGTGGGTGGAGTGCTTGCAGTGTTGCCTATGGCTGCGTAGCGAGCAGCTTGGCGGCCAAAATAGAAAGGATGTACTTGTACGTCGTGGATAGGTGTGTGTGCTAGACTGCTAGGGCTGGCAGGTGTATGAGCTGTGTTACCGCTGTGTCTTTCATCACTCTGTGGAACAGCCTCAAATCAACGTACGTGGTGTGTTGTGTCCCAGTTTCCCTCACAAACATAGGACAGTTTTGAAACCACAGGCTCGGTCTTGCACTCCAAAAATCACAGGCATGACGGACATTTGACTGTGTCGGCGGGAAATGACCGATGCACCAGCGTGTTGCTGCAGGTTGCTCTCGCTTCGAATGCCCAACGCATGGGTGATCAGTCCATGGACAATGCAGCGGAAAAGGAGGCTGCGGTGCGGAGCCGCTGCGTGCTTGCTTGTACATGGTGAATGCGCATCGAAACCACACTCCGTACCTAAATAGACATGGCGCTGAATAGGTGCTGACATGTATGGTGCTGGCAATGGGAACACATGGTAGTGGAAGCAAGGGGGTGGATGCATGAGGGGCACGGCAGGACTAGCAGGACTGACAGTCCATGCGTGTGCATGTGTTGTCAAAGCCAACGGTCAAATGCAGCTGGGCAGACAGGCCCCACACTGCACAGTCAGTGGGCAGGCCACCAGTATGCACGACCTGCACATGTGTGTTACGGTCTCAAGCACATCAAACAGCCAAGTGCAGCAGGAATTGGGCGCTTTGCTGTCACAGATAATAATGTGCTCAGGCTCTTGTATTTACATCGGTGTGCTGCGTCAGTTGCTAGGCAGGTGTCAGGCACCCGGCGGCATGGCCGCCAGGCCGGGCAGTATTCGCTCCGATAGCTGGCTGGGATGGCGGATTGGCGATAATGGCGAGCCAGGAGGGGCATCACGGGTTCGCATGCACACTGCATGGACATTCCCTGAACGGATGGACATCAGGGGCAATCTGCAGCACCATGTTTCCCCCTACGGTATTTCCGCAGGACGAATGAAAGGGTGGTCAGCTGGCAGCGCTCCTTGCTCGACCCATGCTGCTGGGGCACGTGTGGCATGGCTGTCGCAGTTCTGCAGTACAAGCCTGAATTTCAGCCTGAATTTCAGCCGAAGGCACGCAGGCATCATTTTCTCAGGTAACGGTGCAAGGCTCTCCCGCTCGCTGAGCTGTTGTTGTTGTTGTTGGTGGCGTAGTAGCGGCCTGAGGGGCTTGCTGCTGTGGTGGCGCTGGTGGCGGGGCCAGTTGCTGCTGGCGGTGCCGCCTGTGCAGCAGCCATGTGCTGGTGAAATACCGCCTTGCTACATCCATGGCATTGAGCGAGGCCAGCCTCACCACCAGCCATACAAGTGCATGTTGTTTCAGCTTTCCTCCCAGGCCACCTGTCACACTTGCTTGAGGGTTGTGGGGACTGACGGCACAGTGTCCTGCTGCATGCGTGGGTCGCCTGCTTCTGCAGCAAAGCTGTATACACGACGTGGCACGGTACTGCCTGGCGTCACACACCTGCACGGCTGCCGCCTCGCGGATGGAGATTGTGTGCAGCACGCGCGGCTGATCGAGGTGCGGATGCTTAAACCGCATGCAGCTGAGGATCTGCCGCTCAGCTTCGCATGTGCGGGGCTGCGTTGCAGGCGCAGGCTGCTATGAAGGTACGGGCGTACGGCGCCAAACACTGCAGTCAGTCAGCTCACCCGCTCTGCCTGCAGCTGCTTGAACATGGTTTGCAGATCCTAGGTCCCGCTCGGGTGGAGGCCACCAGCAGATGCGTTAGGCAGGTGTGGCATGCAGTGGCGGCGGTCACCCACCTTCACCACCCCACATGACCTTGAAAAGTTGAAAGTGATGGCATCCAGCGCGGTCTGCACAGTGCAGTACTTTTTGAGTGAGGAGAACTACAGCTGTGTCTCTTATAGGCCAGCATCCGCTTGCCCCAGCATCGGTGCCGCTAGCAACGGGGTGGCCCATCAAAGTGTATGCGTACACCGGGGCCCCCACTGCATCATGTACTTTACCGTCGGCTGTGGGGCGGTCACCATCTGGCGGTTGATACCAGTAGGTGGATTCTGCCTCAGTGATGCCATCGCTGAAATCCTGAGGGTCTTCTCGGGCAACAACAGGTATAGATACAAGGGAGGGGCGCTCGCAGCGTCACACATGATGGTAGCAGTGATGAGCTCGTGTGCAACCTGAACGGATCCACAGCTGCAGCTGCTCCTTGCACAGTGGTGCTGTGGGAAGGGTCAAAATCAGGCCATTTAACAGGATATGGTAATGTCTGCCAAGTGCAATGGCATTGCCGCATGGGGCACCTTGGACACAGACAGATTCCACGCGTAACGGCATGTTGTCGCAGCAAAAACCTCACGGAATGCAGTCAGCACGTGGTTTGAGCAAAGCGTACAATGGCACAACATTTTGACATGCACAGAAACCATTGATAAACCAATCCACAGCGAGCACATGCAACAGCACGCTTTCCGGGTTGCACATGCAAGAAATTGCATGTGCGCGTGATCCCCTCGTCTACATCCTGCATCTGCATGTCACGGTTGCCGCGAATGCAGGTACAATCGAGTGCTCAGCAGTCTACATGCTCTTGCGGGAGCGCACCATGGTGAACATGCGGCCCCAACCGGGCCGATTCCGCGGTGTGCAAAGATGCACCGACCTGCGCGCCGCCTGATCCAGAAGCGGGATGCCTTTTGCGGCTGCCACGCTTGTCTCGAGTCATGCCTTGTGTCCAAGCTGGCCAGATCGACGCCGGCCCCCTGATGTCTGCGCTCAGACACGCACTGAGCCGTGGTGCAGGCGTGTCGCGCAGCAATGCATGGCAGGTATGGATACAATAGGGACGGACACCTAGCATAGGGCATGGGTTCCATACGTGGTCCAGGCCGTTAAATCCAATTAATCCAATGCATACCAGAATGCATACAGTACGCCTTTACTGCTACTGTGCTAGCTGTAGTACCATAGTGCTAACCGTAGTACCGTACTGTGTGTACGTACTGTACTGTATGTATGGCGGCAACTCACGCATAGTAGACGGCGCATGCATGTGGTGATCGGCCAGGGTCATCCGTTAGGCATGACCTTGCTAGTCTCACGCATTTTGCTGTGCACTGTGCACTGTGACCCAAATGGTGGAGGCTGCATGCATCATGCATCATGCATGCAGCCCCCTCCCGTGACATGTACACTGACGCCGCCGTCGCCCAGTGTCCCCCACGTTGCGACGCCACACAGCAACTACGCAGACGAATAGCGTAAAACGTAATGAGCACCACAAGCAGGTGCAGCAAAGGCTTCCATCTGGTGGTGGTGGCAGTCTAGGTGACAGTCATGCTTCGCAACTGCAACATATACATGCAATGGGCAGGCGAGCGAGCGTTGCATTGAACCCAACTCACTCTCCTTCGCAGGCTCCAGTCAGGGCTTAGGGTGTAGGATTTTAGGGTTTTTAGCGTTTAGGGTTTTAGGGTTACAACCTGCAACCAGCACCGCGACATCGCCACCCATCACGCGTCAGCGCCCGCGCCTTCTGTTTCCCAAGGATCGCTGTAATCCGGCGCCACCTTGCACGCCACGCCCAGCTCCTTTGCCAGGCACTTGAGGATCTCAGTCTCCTCGCGTTCCAGAGGCCCGCCGATGTCGATGGCGGTCACGCACCTCTGCACTTTGTATTGTTGTGGGTTGGCACGGAGCTTCTCGTATAGGTTGGTAATGCTGCAAGGCAGACACAGGAGCAGGACAATCTCATTCCACTTACTATCGACTACATAGCATGACTAGAAGACAGGTGTTGCAGGGATGCCTTGGTTAGTACATATCCGCAGGACTACAGGGGCGGTACCTGGCAGGCGTGAAGTGGCAGGTCATCGTTGATTGCTACAGGTCTCGGTTGTTTACATCTCCAGAGTGCATGCAGTACATACCCGCATACAGTGCGTGTGCAGCTGCACTGACGGATGCATAACGCCTCGTCATGAAGCACGCATGCACATACACTGCGTGCCATTCTTGGTGCAGAAGCAGGTCCATGTAATGAAATGATTGTGGGCTGATTGAACTTACGCCGTAGCGGCGGAAGAGGCCGTGTCATAGCCGGTCGTCGCGGCAATGCTCTCCATAACGTCGGGGTTCTCTGATAGGTAAGCCTGCCACCCCGCCCGCTTTTTCAAGCCAGTGGTGATTAAGGTCAGCTCGAACCTTTGTTCAATGTACTCTGCAACGGCAACAGCGGCAACAGCGTACAGCGCAACCATCAGACTGTCGGACTGCTGTACACTGACATGTCTTGCAAGGTGCATAAGCATGTGCGTGCTGCACCTACAATCAACGCCATCAGGGTACAGAGAACCAACTCTACAGGGTCTACCTATCCTGGCCTATCAGTTGCCCTTGTCGCGTGACTGAACGTGCTAGCGTGCACGCTGTGCTGCTTCGACCTTTGTTATGGGCATGTTGAACCCCGTGCACCAACGGGGTTATGCGTTGATGAACCCGCCATTGCACAGGTGGGTCAGCGTCACGCGCAACGACCCACAGAGAGCTGAATTGTAGTCACTCGCGTCCCAACCTCACCGAGTATCCCGCGCATGCTGAGGAGGCCGGCCCTACGTAGCAGCGCCGTTTGGGCCTCCTGCAGTGCAGACTGAGCCTGAACCAAGCGCAGTTTCGTCTTTGCCTCGGCTATCTCTGCAGTCAATCCTTTGACCTCTGCCTCCCGAAGGGCAAGTTTCAACTCCGCCCGCTCCTGCGCATGTGCCAGCTCCAGGGACTGCTTCGCCAGCTCATTCTCCCCGGACAGTGTTGCCAGCTGCCTCTCCAGAGACTTTTTCGCCCGCTCGCTATCCAGGGACACTGATGCCAGCTGGATCTCCAGGGTCTGCTTCACCAGGTCCTTCTCAAGGGACGCGCTTGCCAGCTGCGCCTCCAGGGACAGCTTCGCCAGCTCCTTATCTGCAGACAGTCTTGCAAGCTGCTGCTCCAGGGACTGCATTTCAAGCAAATGTTGCTGCTCCAGTTCAAAAAGCAGCCTGATGCACTTAACATTGTCACCGACAGCATCATAAACCTCCTGCAAGCAGGAAGAGGAAGGCACGAGTCACTACAAAGTGAACAAGCGGTGTTGAGCACAGTTTAACTCCAGCTTACTATTTGCCTGTGATGTCTGGCTGCGAGCTGCGAGCTGCAATGTGTTGTCAACTTGTCATGAACCGCTATCCCTTCAATTGTACCAACTGACGCAGTGACGCAGACGCAGGTGACGCAGACGCGAATATGATGCTGATAACACACCGTACCGCATAGTGCTTAACAGGGTGCTTGCAATACTGCAATGTGCAGGGAGCTCAGGCTGGACTTGCTGCACGACATAACAAGCTGAACAGCAACTTACTGTCCAGGAAGCCTGTACGTGGACCTTGGGCTCGACACGTACGGTGCGTGAACCCCACAGCACTGGATTCTTGCGTCGCCTGCCTCCTGCTCCTATGCAAAGCTGCTGGGTCTCCAGTGGTTTATAGCAACGGCCAAATGCAGCGCTTGAGGATGTGGTTGCAAGGGGCGCCAGGTATGACCGAGAACCTGGGCAAACCATCATCCCAGGTTGCCCTGATGGAGCTCCAGACCTGTGACAGCAGATGGCTGGGTGCCCAGCGGACGCTGGATTCGTTCCTTGCACGTCCGCACGTATCTTTACACCTGTCGCTGAGTTTGCCACGCTAGTGAGCTTGTTGTGTTTGAAGTGCTTGGGCTGCGCAACGCTAAGCGTGTTGGGAGCAAAGTGTTATTATTAAGAAGCTCCTTATCGTTGTCTTACTTCTGGAGGCCTGTCATGCCTTGCAGAGGCGGTTGGGGTCATGCTCACCGCACGCGGATTGCATGCGGGTCGGTGCCACCCGCCGCCATACCAGTGCTGCATCAAGCCGGGACGTGCAAGCCACAGCGGCACAGCCACAAACACTCTTGTAGCCCTCATGGTGGCACTATATAGAGTCAGCAACACTGCAGTTTGGAAAGGGGCAATTGCTCGCGTGCATGTTGGCTGCGACTGCTTACGTACGTACGGCAGCAGTACGTGTACTACCTACATGACTGTCATGCATACATATGCTGATATGCAGTAGCAGCCAGCATGCACATGCCCAAGCCCCAGCGATGGTCTGACACCAGACACCAGACACCTGACACAGGCACACAATGAGTTGACGACTGTGAGCGGAAGAGAACATGATATGCTCAGTGTGGCATTTTGGCTGAAGGCCGTGAGTTGCGACGCACGCCTTGCATGCAATACGAGTGTATGTGCGAGTGAAAACGCACAGGTCGTGTGCATACCGGCTGCGTGACGTGTATATTCTGATGAAGAGCGACACACGTATGCGTGCGGCCGCTACACCCACTGTGTGCAGGCACAAGCGTGCCGACAGGCTGGGCAATGGGGGAACCTGCAGTGGCTGGGAGATCCCTGCCTCATGCGCAGGCTCGAAACCGCAATGCCATGAACTTCATGTGAACGAGGCCCATCCCACTGCACCCTGACTGCACCTGCCAGTTCATGCATGCCCTGATGGCCGGTGTGCAGCAAAACCGAAGGCACACTCCAACAACCACCTGTCGTTTTTGCTTGACAGTTTACTTGTTTGCTTATTCCAACTCCTCAGAACAATAAGAACACATCTGACAGCAAGCAAACCATCTTCTGTGCGCTCACCCGGGTGAACGTGTCCCACAATGAGGGACTACGCTAGGGATGAGAGTGGTTGTATGATTGTTATGGCGTCGTGCTGTGACGAGCGCTTCCCTCCGGAGCACATGCTGGATGGCGACGACAAAACGTTCTGGATGACCACCGGCATGTTTCCTCAGGAGTTTGTGCTGCGCATGGAGAGCTCCATACCCGTGTCTAAGATCACCACCCTCTCAATTAACGGTGGGTCTTGTTGGCTATCATGCCTGGCGTTGGTCCGTTTTGCAAACGTGGGCGGAAGGTCAGGTTTCGCCCAAAGCGGAAAGTCAACGCCGTTTCGTTTTGTGCTTGCGGCTGCTTTTGCTTTGCAGTAAAAAAGCTCTCAGTAGAAAAGTGCGATTCGGACAGGCCGGACTCTTTTGAGAAGGTCTTTGAAGTCGGTGAGTTCCAAGCGCTTTGAACACAGCACATGTTGCAACGCGCAAGACTGCAAGTGACTCGAGGACGGTCATAAACTGGTCTCAGTCAAATGATGGGCCTTTCTGGGATGTGATGTTTTATCCGATGTTTACTGCGCCTGCCCCCGATGCAGAGCTGGCGAACCGCGGCGACCGGATACAGCAAGAAATGCACCAGGTCAACATCCGTGCAAAGTTCTTACGGTTTACAATACTCTCAGGGCACGGCGAGTTTGCAGCCGTGAACAGGTCAGTGTTTCTGTGGAACGTGTCAGGTGCCACAACCCCTTTTTGCACCCGTGCCATAGTGCAACTTCCGAATAGCCACTGGCGCACAGTCTTTCGGCCGCACATGGCGCGTAAGCTATACGTAAGCGTGTAAAACTCCGTTGTACGCCACCTGCAGGGTGTCTGTATTTGGCGGCGATGATGATGGTGGCTACGGTGGGGGCGGTGGGGGATACGAGGAGCCCGCGCAGGCGTATGGCGGCAGCGGATATGGCGGAGGAGGAGAGGGCGGCTTCGCAGGGGAAGACAACTATTAAGCCAACCTTCCAGCAGCACAGACTGGACTGTGCCAGCACTGCCACGCTGAATGCGAAGGCTCAACTCGCATGCTTGGGCCACCCATGCTGTGTGGCACGACGTACATAAGAACCTCATCGCCTCACCGTGCACTCGCCATCACCCCGATTGGTCGACCTGCATGCGTGCTTGGCGCGCATGTCCGCACGCGCCATGACTGAACCGCACAACAGCATATGCATCTTGCGCTCCCATGTCAAGGTCGATCGCATCACGTTAGTCCCTTGTATTTTATGGTGAATTGCAAGGCTCTTGCGGCCGCCCTCCCTGTTGCATCAGCATCGCTGACGCTTACAGCAAGCAACGGCACATGCAAACAGCAGCGGCCGCCTCGCACTGGCAAGCTCTGCTGATGCCTCACGCTCAAAGAAGAGTGCACCAGACGGTTGCGACACGTGCGTGCAACGTCCGAACCGCTTTTCGATGCTGCCTGGTGTGTTGTCAGCTGCCATGTGTCGCCGATATGTCGCCTCGCCGCTTATGTTGGCTGCTGCCTGCCAGCATGGTCTTACGGCCTGCCACTGCGACAAGCTGATACTCTTCCCCTCAAGGCGCCGCATCGCATCGCGAGAGTCATCTCCAATATGTTACAGGCTTCACGCGCACCGTGTGACCCCCGGGGGCGGCTCACCACGACAAACGGCGCCGCCACCAAAACAACAGGATTGGATGATTCTCTTGCTCTCTGAATATGTTTTTCAGTCCGAATGTAGGTGCAGGGGGGGCAATGCATGTACCGATCGCGCAAATCTGCAAGTTGTTATCTTCATGTCTGCTCCGCATCCACCAACCAAACGTAAGCTGCAGCTGGGGAAATGCTCCTATCGTGGGGTACCGATCATTACCGTATCGCAATCAAACACACACAGCTGGTGACGAACAAAATTATTGCGGGCCACATGCACGTCTTCTCAGATACGCGTACACGCACGGCTGAAGCAGCGCGGTCAATGCAACAGCCAACCACAACAGAGGGCCCAAGATTGGGTGCAGCGCGTGACGGACGGCGTTGCATCAAGCTATACCATGCACCTTCACCTACGGCAACGCGGCACAAGGCCAGAGGGTGACGTCCTGCTGCTCAACAGTGCAAATCATCTACCTACATGCACTACTTGACTTGTTCACCCACAAGCAGCCGCTGGCCCGGTCTCCTGAGGCATGCAAAAGAGAGGATGGCAGTGTGTGTGTGTGCGCCACCTGGGGGGGCCGGGGGCGGCGCACTGAAGCCTGCAGGTTCACATTTGCATGGCCCAGCTTTCACAAGCGTACGGTACCTTCAACATCGTCGTCTCAATCACCAGCAAGGCGTCTTGTGCAGTGCCAATAGGCACAATGCGAATCCGAGCTCACGCCGCAAGCTACACACGTGCCGTCCTCAACGGAGTGCCTCCCGTGCATGAGTGACGCTCGGGCCAAAGTGGCCTCTGAGCAGCACACCGCCAACAAAGCGAGGTACGCAAACGCCTGACACCAACCCAGCCCTCAGTCAAAATGCCAGGGTCAAAACGCGAAAGCTTGCCATGCCTCAGTTGATACCTAGCACGGCACGGCTACAGGCTCACCATTAAAAAATACGGGAGGAGTCATGGACCCCCGCACGACCCTCAAAAATTGCAGGCGGCGGCTCCGCAAGCCTGCTCTTCCCCTCCAGCCGTCCAGGTCTAGCACCCACTCGCACATCAGTGGCCTTGCGTAGTAGGGCACCATGTGCCGCACAGCACCACGTGAGCAGCGTGTGCGAGACGAGATGGTCAACGCAAGACTGCAGGTCGTGAGGCAGGCAGCCATCTGCCGCGGTGCACGATGCCTTGGCGCAGTCTGATGTCAACCAGCACAGGAGCATCGGGGAGCGGCAGCGGGCGGGCAAGCAGGGGACGGACAGGCGCACAGCAGTTGTGCAGCGTGCATGACAGGCACTGCAGTTCGGTGGCCTGCGCTGCAGCTGCGTGCGGCAAGGCAGGTACGCAAAGTGTGAGTGAGGAAAGGACCGGTGAACAACGCAGCACAGCCGCTGCTAATTTGAGTAGGGCTGCCGCCCGGGCCGCATGCTTGCAGCGGCAGGGAGATTGCAGGCAGACGACAGATGCCACACTCGCAACAGCTCATGCAAGAGTGCACATAGTAAGGAGTAACGACCGCCTTTCAAGGACCGCGTCCACTGCAGGCTGGCCTTGCTCACCTCCAGGTAATAGGCAAAATTGTCAAGGAGTGTGCAGTCAAAAAGGGCTTTGGCATTGCGCTGTACCAGTAAGTTGTAGGGCCGCAGCTAAATTATGCTCCAGGCAGGCTACGGCAAGTGCTTGCAGGGGATGGTGGGACGGCATAACGTAAGGGGTATGGGGGACCACACACATACGGTGCTTTTGCTCACACGCTGGGCGGCGGTCGGGCAGCTTACGCTGCGTACGTGCACACATGGCTATGCGCATAAGATACCGTAGGTCACAGCTGTGATCTAGCACAAACATGGCTGACATAAACCCCGGAAGTTGGGCAACAGCATGCATGCCAAGATGACAACCTGGCAACGAGCCACCTGTTGATACCTCCATTCCATGCAAACCATTAATATATCACGGTACCACACCGCGGGCCGCAGCGCAAAGAGGGGTGCTGAGGCTGCTTGCGCTGGCGCTCCAGCCCCTCACCTCCAGAGGCACATGTACGGGACACGCCGACACGCGCTCCATGCCGCGGATGCATGGCAGAGACAGTCGAACCGTACACCGTGTGGCTGCGACAGCAACTGGTCAGCTTCAGTTGCTGAGCGACGATGCAGAGTCCTCTGAGGCTGCGGCTACTGCGGCGCCCACGCCGGCAGCGATCGCCTCCGGTGTGGGCTTGCGCAGCAGGATCTCCTCCGACACCTCGACCTCGGCAGCAGCGGGAGCGGCAGGCTCCGGCTCCGGCGCAGCTGCAGCGGCGGCTTGGGTGGCAGAGATAGCTGCCTCGGCCGCCGGCGCAGAGGTGGTGGTATCGGACGGCGGCGCGGCGGCGCTTGCGGTGGCGGCCGCGGCAGTGGCGGCGACCGCAGCTGCAGCTGCCGACTTGCCGTTGCCGTTCGCGCTGCCGTTTGTCGGCTTGGCGCTGCCGTTCGCCGGCTTGGCGGATCCGTTGAAGAGGCCGGACACAGCAGAGGATGAGAAGCCCGGCAGCGCGGGCATCAGGCCCTTACTGGCGGCCGGGGCGGCGGGAGCAGGCGGCGGCGGCGCGGCGATTGCTGCTGCGGGCTTCACTGACCCAATCTTTGACACCTTGTCGATCAGGTCCGACACTTCATCCAAAAGCTCCTGCGGTACCATATGGAATTGGCATGGTATGGTAATCAGCATTTGTAACCTAGCCCACATGGATCGCACAAGGATCAGCGCACATGGATTGAAGCGGGAGCAGCCTGCCGCAGTACAGATGCTGCTCCCTCAACGATGCTCCATGTTTGCCCTGACGGGAGTCTGCAAACACTGATCCAGCATAGCTTCACAAAATGAGTGAATGACGCACACCTGTGGGCAAGTTGAGTACCCACCCTCAGGTGTTCCCCGTGTGTGGCCCGAGCGTTACTCTGTACAGCCAAGTGAGCCAACGCACCTGCGGGCTGTTGTAGGAGCTGAGCTTGGTGTAGATGGAGGCTGTAATGCCCCACACGGCGATGAGGCGCAGCGTGGTGTGGTAGTTGAGCAGCGCGATGGTGGCCACCGACGCGGCGCTCAGCGCGGGGATCACAAAGCCCGGGTCCTTCAGCTTGGGCAGCACCACCTCTGCAGTGCACAATCACACAAGCACCCCATCATTGCACATTACACCCCATTATTGCACGTTCACACCAGCAACTCACTTCAGCTTGGGGACCACAACCTCTGAATGCACCACACAATCACACTCCATTGACACATGTTCATCATGTGTATACCATTGACCGCTCAGAGCAAATCAGCAGCGATTGAGGTCGCTGCACTCGCAGCACCAGCAGCACCGCGCAGGCACACGGCAAAATGGAGGCGATTCGCAATCGCCACTGACGGAAGGGCTCTGCACCAAGCTGCCTGCAAGGTCTGTTTACGCGCAGCTGGCCGGCCAACTTGCTCACTACTGCATATAGCCCGCATGGAGCTCGCAGCATGGCACCTACGTGAAGTCGTGAACATGTGCCTGACCTGGCGGGAGCATGGGCTGTTCAGCCGACATGCTCTTCATGCAACATAACATAACAATGTGCCTGACCCCAAATTGGGTAGTGCGGTACTTTCACCTCCGGGTCACCTCAAGAGGCGTGAGTACAACGAACGGCAATGTTTTGAGCCAAGAATGCATATGCACGCGTTTGTGTGTCCCATGCACATCCCCAGCCGCGGAAGCATGCGGCGTGCACTTGGCCTCCTCCTGCGCACCCACCTGCTACCTCCGCCACCCACCGGCTATGACAGAAGGTAGCACAACAATCTCACCTGCGACCTCCGCGACCTCGTCCGCCAGCACACTGATGGTGGATGAGTCGTAGTCTGGGCGGTTGGCCTCCACCGGCAGCCCCGCCTTGGCCCAGGCGTCAAAGCCGCCCTCCAGCACAAACACGCGCTCCACCTCGCCCAGCGACGTCATGGCCTTGGCCAGCAGCCGCATCGACTTGTCACCCTGGGGAGCGACAGCATGCACACAGCGAGAGGCCTTACCCTGGCAGCACCGACAGCGCCATCCACCTGCTTGCTAGTACATACGAAACGGAGCTGCCCGCAGTGTGGTGGATGCAGGATCATCGATAGCCCCCCCTCGTGTCTGCCTGCCCCGCCTGCCTTAGGTGCCTCGTTCAACAGCATGGGCGGCATGGCCCTTCATGGCCATTCAGGCATTCAGGTTTCGAGCTGCAGGTTTCGGGGGCTGCCGACTGCCGTTTGCGAGCAGACCATGCTCAGTGTCCCCTTGCAAATGGCCGTCAGCAGTCCTCAAAACCAGCAGCATGTTCGATGCAAATTGACCCAAATTGCATGCATGCCCAACCGCGCGGCGTGGCGCAGTCCCGGCCACACAACCGCAAGAGGGGCATTGCAGATCATCTCCACAACACCGGGGTGCTGCGTGTGAGGGGCCGGGTCTGCTAGGCGCTCTCACGCCGGAGGCCCTGCAGACACAGCCCCCTGCAGACACATCGTGCAGTGCTGAGTGATCCACTACACAGTACCCAGTTATGGCAGTACCCCAGTAACCCTAGGCACCCGCTTGGCTGCCCGTACACCCCCGCATGAGCCACAGGGCTTACGTAGCTGTTCAGGGTGGTCGGGGTCAGGAAGCCGGGGAACCCGCAAAGCGTGCCAGGCAGCCGCCCAGGCAGTCCCCTGGCGCTTGCAACCGAGCCTTCCCCCTTGCCCCTTGCGTGCAACTCACATCCCCAACGTGCGACTCATGCACCCTACAGCCGGCCCCCCTTGCCCTGCATGCTACATACGAGACTCACATCCTTGTTCATGAGCACGACGCGCGTGGAGGGAAAGCGTATGGCCGAGAGGCCGCTGATGAGGATGGCAGCGCGCGCCAGCACCAGCTCCTCCGTCACCAGGATTCGCGCCACAGAGTTGGTGCCGGTGCGCGCGCCGGTGCCGGTGCCGGACTTGGGAACCGTCGGCTGCAGCGCGGCACGGTGAGGGGACGGCAGCAGTGGCAGCAGCACAGATGTGTCAGCAATGCCGACATGCCAGCCGGGCATGCGGATGTGGCATGTGGACACACATGCAGCACACATGCACAAACATGGCAGCATAACGGTAACTTAACAACAGGCCAGCTGGCTTGATTGCCGGTGCGGGGACGGCAGTAGGCAGCAACGCACACGCAAGTGCAAATGCCGCCATGACAGTACAGGGTGCGAATGCATGCGCTGCTCCAGCCAGACCCCACAAGCGCAACACGACAGCGGGGCTGCGTGGCGCCGCGTGCCCCTGGGTTGACTGCTTGACGAAATTGAGGTGTCGTGGAATGAGGATGCAGGGCAGGCCCCAAACCCGTGATTGAGGCTTGCATATGGATACATGAGTGAAAACCCCTACCTGTGTCCCACCTGTGCACCAATGCAAC
Source organism: Chlamydomonas asymmetrica (assembly GCA_001662385.1). Classification (NCBI taxonomy): domain Eukaryota; kingdom Viridiplantae; phylum Chlorophyta; class Chlorophyceae; order Chlamydomonadales; family Chlamydomonadaceae; genus Chlamydomonas; species Chlamydomonas asymmetrica. Next base: position 25,448 of record BDDA01001005.1, on the reverse strand, counting down.
GGCAGTGCATGGAGCTGAGGTATGAGTGTGACTTTTGTGGGTAAGCCTTATGACGATGATTACGACAGGATTTGAACGGCATCTGCAACGCAACCAGCCGGGCTGACTAGCTAATGGCCAAGTCACTCACGAGTGGCGGGTAGCTGCGTGCAAAGTCCAGTGGCAGTGCTGCTCCCTTGTAGCGAGCGGCCTTCTTCAGCTGAGGGACGCCGACAGTCTGCAAACGCCATGACAGGCACACAGTGTAAAGCGAAACGCAGTGGACACATAGGGTTTACTGTACAGTGGACACCTTTGTGTACGCCGAACACACAGTGGACACACACAGTGATCAGTGAATTTAGGGGTCGGTCGCGGATGTGGCTGCGGCATACTTGAGGGGTGTGGTCAATTGTGATGCACAGGCAGTGTTTGATCAGGTGTTTGATGCAGATGCAAAAGGTGGGGTGGGCAGAAATGTAGCGGCTGTGGCCGTTGCAAGCCGTTTGAGACTGTTGAGCATCAGCAAGCGCCTCCTGGACTCCCAGCGGTGGGCTGGCGGGCGACTTGCTCGGCTCGCCAGCGCTGCAGAGCCGCTCGCCGAGGGTCCCCAGGGAGGCGCCCCCTTGGCCGCGGATCTGGCCACGGCGTGCTTCAACGCCGACAGCGTCTGGCCGGTGCTGTGGGTTAGGAGCTTGTAAATTGACAACTTCTGGCGAACCACCACCTGACTCCACAGCTAAGGAAATGCCGGGCAGCATGATTTACGGTGCATTCATGCTGGTTTTAAGAGTCATTCGTTCCTGTCGAGCCATGCAGAGTAATTGCCATATCTACGTAACATGTGTGCATGCCTTCACTTGGGGGCGCTGTTCAGCGCTGCTCACCTTGCGCATGTCGTCCGACCTCACGTCCACCAGCACCACGTCCTCATAGTCCAACATCTCCTTGAGCTTCGCGGGACTCACGTCGCCAGCGTAGCCGCCGAACCTGCACACATGCGCATACAGTAGCATTGAGGGGTGTGCTGCAGCGACGGACATCCTCACGGCATGTGCGTGCGTAGAAGTGGGGCACGCACGCGTGGGGTACATTGAAACCATCGTTATAGTAGCGTTCTAGCATGCACTTGAAGCCCCATCATCTGCATTTCGATGCCAGCTTCTTGCGCCATGAGCTGGTTCCCCCTGTTGCTGCACCGACTTTGATGACACAACAACCACGCACTACCAATCAAGGTCATCCGCACATGGGATTCTTCTGTGCTTCGTACACAAACAGGGAGTCCAAGAAATGCCACGATTCCAGACACCGCTAAGCAGACGACCTCAAAGCCAGGCAGGCAAGTCAGGAGTCATGGCCGTTGAGTTGGCGCCAGCAGAAGGCTGATAATCAGCCTTCTGCTGGTGCCAACTCGTCGGACATGACTCCTGTCCTTCCTGCCTGGCTTTGGGGTCGTGAAGCTGTCGCGACCTCGCGTTCTAGTTGGACTGGACTTTGCTTGAATTGATTGCTTTCTACCCGAAACACTGCTCCAACCCATGTTTTGGCGAAGCTGGTGGATGCGATGCACGTGACGGGAGCAGCCCTTTAGCGTGCGGCCGACAAGGCACGTGGGCTCATAACTGGGCTTGCATTGGTGGCGGCTGCCATCGGTTTCTTGGGCTCGGGGTTGCCCCCAAAGGACTTGAAGCGAAAGTGGTAATCAAGGTCGGCGCGGTGCTGCAGCGCCTCAAATCCTTGCTTCAAATTGGCAAACAGTATCACATGGACATGTGCTCCTGTTCGCCAGTTTAACCTAGGTGCCAAGGCGTTGCAACACCACGGTGACCTCGGTTAATGCTGGCGTTGTTGGGGCAACATTAGTGATACTGCAGGTGCCCCGGATCATCGCCGTGGTGGTACAGGTGGCAAGATGGTCATGGCGGTAGCTTTAGACAGGGGTGGGGGCCGGTTGAGACCGGTGTGCAAGCGCGTGTGCGTGCGTGCGCATGTGTGCAGCACGCCAACAATGCTGATGAAGCTCATGCCACCGGCGATGCGGATCCCATCGACCTGACTGTCTGCTGACATATACCCACATATACTCACAGCTTTATCCGTTGCATGGCCGCTTCCATACCCAGCGTGACAAGGACTCGAGCTCAAATACAATTGGGGCATCGCACATTCGCACCTGTCATAGTAGGCGGCAATGCTGGCGGGCACGACGACAGTGGATGCCAGCAGCGCGGTGCCCGCGGGGTGCGACGCGAACGCATACGTGACGTCCCACAGGTCCGCGAGCACCGTCTGCGCGGGCGCTGGCAGCGACGCATACGCGTCCTCCGCCGCGGCCACCACGCCGCTGGTCAGCGCAGACGTCTGCGCGTTGACCGAGCCAAGCACGTCATCCACGGTCTCCTCGATCGCGCTCGTCACGCCGCTGACGGCCGTGTTGACAGTCCGCACAGCGCCGTCGACCTGATCGGTCACGGTCTTGGTGGCGGCCCCCACGGCCTGCGTCACGCCCGCCACCTCGGAGCCCAGCTCTGCTGCCAGCGAGTCCACGAGCGCACCCGCCGCGGAGGTGTAGGACGAGACGCTGTTGCTCAGGCCCGAAACCGCACCAGAAACGTTGTCGGACAGCCCCGAAACCACACCCGAGACCGCACCGCCGACATCTGGCAGATCGAGCTCGGGTGCGGAGATCTTGGGCGTAGAAAAGCTGGGAGCAGAGAAGTTGATCTTGGGGACCTGGGTCACAGTCAGACGATGCATGCATGCATTGATTTGGGTCACACCCAAACGCGCGTGAGGCTGAACCAGGCGATCCAAGTCATTGTGATAGGATATTAGGATGCCATATGCGCATGCGTTGCAGCAATGCATGTTGTGGATGCGGACATACGGTAGACAGGTCATGAGGGTGCACCATGCAAGCACACCATGCAACTGCCAA
>BDDA01001005.1:2511-21558 GCA_001662385.1 Chlamydomonas asymmetrica | reverse complement strand
CGTGCGCACCTCGGGAGCGCTGAATGAGGGGGCCTTGAAGTCCGGAAGGGAGAAGCCCGGACCGCTGCTGCTGCTGCTGCTGCTGACCTTGGCAGCCTTGCTGGTCATCTCTGCGTACCGCTGCGCCGCCAGTGACATCGAGTCAGACACAGCAGCAGGGGCGGCGGGCACGGCGGGCTCAGGCACCACTGCCTCAACTGCAGCGGGCACCACCGCCTCGACTGCCTCGACTGCGTCACTCACAGCGTCACTGACTGCGGTTGTGGCCTTCCCAACGGCATCAGAGAACTTGCTGGACAGGCTGCCAAGTGCGTCAGTGGTCGAAGCGGGCGCGGGCACCACTGCCTCTACTGCCTCAACAGCGTCACTCACAGCACCACTGACTGCAGTTGTGGCCTTCCCAACAGCATCGGAGAATTTGCTTGACAGGCTGCCAAATGCCTCGGTGGTCGAAGCTGGCGCAGGCACCACCGCCTCTACTGCCTCGACTGCGTCACTCACGGCATCGCTGACTGCGGTTGTGGCCTTCCCAACAGCATCGGAGAACTTGCTGGACAGGCTCTCGAGCGCCTCAGTGGGCGAAGCTGGCGCTGCTGGCGCCACGGCCTCAGCCACGGCTTGCTTGACCGGGCCCACAGCCTCAACCACAGCAGGTGCAGCAGGCTCAGCAGCTGCCTTTACAGCAGGTGCTGCTGCTTCAGCTGCCTTCTTGGCAGACGCGCTGGTCGTGGTGGAGCCTGACAGCGCTTGTGACCACAGGTCCACAAACTCCGCAATCGAAGCATCCTGCACCTTGACTGCACATTCCACACACACAGAACAACGAACTACTTTTGAGGATATTGCCACGCTTACAATCCAGGACTTTTGCTGCCTCACGCCAACGGTCCAGAAATTGGTCTCAGAATCCTAGAATGCTGGCGTGTTCTGCGCCAGGCTGCAACGCTCACCTTCGCTGATGTTCGCCAGCAGCACTGCTTCGTGGACTTGGCTAACTGCCGAGGGCCTGAAGGTTGCTCCTGCACATGCGCATAAGGCGCAAGTCAGCCAGGAACAGAGCACGGTGTCCACCAACCAACCACTGGCGATCGGAGATTCACCATCATGAAGCCGTAGACACATGCCTCGTCTAAGTGGGGCTTGGCAGGCCGGCATACTTGCAGTGCATATGTGCCACACCAAACGGTGGGCAGAAGAAACACAGTGTGCGTGCTGCTCAGTGTGTGCAGCAGTTACTGTACCACACAAACTTGCCTCGGTGCTGAAATCCAGGGGCTGGTCTGACCCTGGGCACCATAGCTTTGTGCACCTGCACAGCATTCCAGGTGTTTTGAGCTTAGGTCAGCGTCCACAAAGTCTCTCCTGCCTCCTTGTGGGACCTGTGTTCTCAGTGTTCAGCCCCATCATCTGGAGATATGGGGCCCACCCGAGAGCGCAACGCAAGTTTACACTGACAGGCTGACAGCAGAACCGCTGAGAAGAAGCAGCAAGACCGAACTCACGGTCAAAGGCAAGGCCGTGCTTGACATAGCGCCCGGCGCGGAGAGATGCATCGTGTGGGTTGGCTCCTGGATTGGCTCAAGGCGAGGCTATCCTTTATTGCTGGCTCCGGAGTGCAGCTGCCCTACAAGTACAAGCTGTTGCGGTCAAACGCGGACGTTATAGTCGGTTAACTCAACCCCGCCGAGTCAAGGCGCTTCTGAAGCAAAGCTCAAAGGAGGTCACCAAATTGGGCTTGTATACGTGCGCCTTGTGTGGGCAGGGGTTGGCCTCTCACCCTTCTCAACAATGCGACTATCTGCCTGCCCTGCTGGGAAGGGAGGTGCGCCCTCCTTGCGCACTGGGAACTGCAATTGTCGTCCAAGGGGACTGTACTAACGTCAGTACCGTTTTTAAGTGCTTAAAACACAGCCCGAACTTTGTGCAGCGCACGTCTGCCACACTGCACACAACTACACAGCTGTATAACACTCAAGGACAGGGTGGGGGAATGTCTTGTGGAAGGGCACGCAGCGCATCGTTCCACGCACCAGCATAATGGACGCGGCACCCATGACCCCGTTGTCACTTCAGTTGCAGGCTGACCAAGGCAAGTGTGATGTTGCCATGTTGGACAGGGCTTTGTTTTGCTTGACCTCTGTCAATTGCAGGGGCTGCCCGTCTGCCTTACCGGAAGCCCAAGCCTTGAACAGAAACCCAACCGTGGCTTGATGTGCCTGTGCACAGGTGAAAACTCTGCAGTGAGGCAGCTCACACAAACTTTGGGTGCCGTCAGCATTCATAGGCACGCTGCCAAGCGTGTGCAGCAGGCTGCAACCCCCGCCAGCTCCGCCAGGTGAGCGCGAAACTTCCTGCCCGATGCCAGGCTTTGCCAGGCATAAGTGAAAGCATGCATAATTCTGCGTCCTGCTGGCTTTTCTGTGGCTTGCGCAAAAACATCCGTCGCAAGCACAGCCTGCTGCTGCGTTTTCTGTATGTGCAACAGGCCGCGAAGCCAGCGAAAGCTTGGCGGGTATGGCGAAGCAGCTGAGTCAGATGAGAGCTCCCTGTCGGATGGCTACGACAAGGAGAACAGGGACTCTGAGACCCAACAGCAGCAGGCGCCGCTGCAGAAAGTAAACCCTGCGCCCCAGACGCCTGGCGCCAGCAGGTACCCCACCTGATGCTCCGTCGCCACAAGTAGCAAGTGCAGTACCTGCTTGATGTGTTCCCCACTGCTGACTTTACTGACTGTTTCGTTTGAGTGCCGGCCACCTGCAGCCAGATGAAGCCGCTGCAAGCGCAGCTGCACGACGAGCTGCTGTGTGCGGTGTGCCTGGACATATGTGTCCGGCCCTGTACCACGCCGTGCGGTGAGCGGTGCATTCCACCATGACTTGCAGGTGTTCATAGTCCAGCTTCGCTTAGCAACTGCGACCTTGACAAACATGTACTCAAACTTGTGCGCTGGGGTGCAATTGGGCCGGCTGCCTGCAGGCCACAACTACTGCAGAGCATGCCTCCGGACCACCATGGCGACCCACAACCCGTGCCCCAAGTGCCGAGCACCGTGGCCGAACGGTGAGTTCATGACGCAGTATGTCACTGGCAACCAAACCCGCAGTGATGGTGTGGAGGGAGGCAGGCAAGGAGGGAGGCGGTGGGAGGGAGCGAAGGACAGGATAGCCTGCACAAGTCACACGCCATGCTGATGCAAAGTCCTGATACCATGATGCCGCTACCACAAGATACGATGTGCACAGGGTACCAATATGGCCCCATGCACACGGCATGCGCAGGTTACAAGCCGTGCATCAACACCACGCTGTGGATCGCCATCCAGACGCTGTTCCCAGAGACCGCGTCCAAGCCCATGACGCCCATCGACCAGCAGCTGCAGCTGGCGGCGGCCGGCAGGGGCGCAGGCGGGGCTGCTGGCCGCGCCGCACGGCCCCACTACGTGCCGCAGCCGTTTGTACCTCCCAGGTAGGTGTGTGAGCCGCTCGCTACTGCAATGCACCCATCCGCTGAGAACCTGCTCGCTGATGCACGGCCGCACAATGCCGAATGGGGGGGAGCCCAAGAGTTCTGCATGCACAGGTGCATGTATGCGGCTGATGTGACTCACATGCATGGCGGCCAATCGGTGCCCGAATGCCGCATGACCCACATCGCCACACCCCCGTCGTGCCTCGTCCCCTCACACCCGCATTTGAGTGGCTGCAGCGTCTGTGTGCTGCTGCTCATCACAACCACAAGTGTTGCAGCCACCTACCAATGGAATGAAAAATGGATAGCTGGGTGTCACCAAAACCCAGCCTACAGATCTGACAGTCTCACGTTTGCATGGTTTACAACCGTGAATCGAGCAAGCCACGAAACGGATTGCATGCCTGGGGCACATGCTGCTACTGCAACCCTGCATGCAGGGCCAGCAGCGTGCTGGAGATTGGCACACGCGGAGCGGATGTCTACAGGCGGCCGGACCTCGGCACGCAGCATGGCCTCCACAGCCAGGTAGGTACAACGGTGTTGACAGCCCTGTGATAGCATCCAGCTGCGCACGTGTGAGCTTCATAGCGCTACGGTTCTCACTTGCATCCTGCGTTGTGGTTGTGTGTGAGTCCTGCAGGCAGGTGGCGGCCTGTCCGGCCCTCACCTGCGCACTACGCAGTCGCTAGGCCGAGCCGCACGCACACGGCTGCTGGCGGCCACGAGCGCAGCCGATCATTCTCTGCCGGCATACCGCGCAGCCTCGCAGCAGCTGCCCCAGCAGCGCTTTACCTCCATCACGCAGCAGCCAGGCCGCCTGAACCACCCCAACGGGCCCCGCGCTGCGTTTGACGGCGAAGACTCCGGAAGCGCCAGCGGCAGCGCCTGCAGCAGCGAGGACGAACACGCGGCGGCAGCAGCAGCAGCAGCAGGTGCGCGTGGCCGCTCTCAGGGCTCCCTTGCGTCACGCCGCCGCTCCAGGAGCGCTGACGCAGCGCCCTGGCCGGCGCCGCGCTCAGCAGCAGCAGCAGGAGCAGCAGCACCTGAAGCTGCTGCGCTGAGTCAACGACCCGCCGCAGGTCTGCAGGCCGGCGGCACAGCCGCCAGCGCTTCCCACCAGCAGCAGCAGGGCTGGCACCAGCAGGGGCCAAGCCGCCTGCTGGAGCTCCTAGAGCGCTCCAACGCATCGGCCGGGGCGTTGGCGAGCGCAACAGGGGTGCGGCCATTCCGCCCCACGCAGCACCCGCTGGATGCAATGCTGGGCCTTAATCCTCTCGGTGCCGCGGCCCCAGCCGCGACCAGCTCTGGACGAACCACAGGTACCGCTGCAGGGCTGCACAACCCTTTCCTGATCAGGTCTGGCCTGCAGCGTGCGGCTTCAGGCCCTTACGCTCTCGCGCCAAGCCAGGGCGGGGCCTCGCAGGGCAGCGTGGCCGCCGCAGATCGGCGGGGCACTCAGGCACACGCCCCTGGGCGGCCGCCGTGCTTGACAGCGGCCAGCCGTGCGATGCTGTACAGGTGAGGAACTGATGATAATGATGTGGGGTGCAGCAGTGCGTCCACAGGCGAACTAGCGAGCGCACACACCTTGCCATCGTCATGTGCAGTTTCCATCCTCACACACAGCACACTGCACGGCCCCACGGGAAACAATCATTCACATCAAATTGACAGTGTCAAATTGACGCTGACCGCATGCCGTCCGGCCATGCACTTGCAAGTGCGCTCTCTCACTGCACCTCACTCCTCAGGGATGCTTGGCAGGCCCCATGCAAGCAACATCTACATGTCCTCGCCTTGACTTCAAGCGAGCTGTGCGCACCACTAATGTGTGTTCGTGTACGTACCACGTGTATGTGCCTACATGACACCCCTGATGCAGGACCGGCTCGCAGCCGACCCCAGCTGGAGTAGGACCAACTAGCCTCAACATGCCGCACCCAGCCCTGAGCCAGCAGCAGCAGCAGCAGCAGCAGCAGCAGCAGCGGGCGCTGCCAGGTGTGCTGGAGACCGCAGTGTCACTCGTTGCCGCATCGTTTGCTGCCGACGGTCCCGATCACGAGTCCAACGCGCAGGCCTGCACCACAGGTCATGCCTGGATCGCAGCCGCAGGGCCGAGCTGGCCGCCCGCGCCGGCTGCGCCTGCAGGCGACGCGGCTGGCGCTATGCAGGACGGCGACGCTAACGCATCGTCATCGCCCTCGCTGACATTCCCGTCCCCCGGCAGCCCCGAGTCTACCTGGGGATGCGACGATAGCGATGACGGTGCGATGGACTTGGCTCTGGCCTGCGAGGCGCTCCAGACCTCCGACCACCTGCAAACCACCACCCTGCATCCAGCGCAATCTCCGGAAGCCGCTGCACTGGTTATGGATGGCGTGGCGGGTGGGGTGGAGGCGCAGCCAGCGCCTTGCGTGCGGGTTGGCGGCAGTGCGGCATGGCGTGGGCCGCCCGTGCGGCACGATACCGGCCAGGACCAGCGGCAGCTGGCGGGCGCTGCCGCTGCCGCACAGCGCCCGGACACCGCGTTGCACAGCCGCGACCAAGGCGGGTCCGCCGCTGCGCGGCCGCGCCCGCACGCCCTCCCGGCGGCGGCCCTGGCACCCACGGCGGCCAGCCCAGCAGCAGCAGCAGGCGCTGTGCCTGCGCCAGCAGCCTCGCGCCCTCGGTCGGGCTCCGCTGTATGCCCAGCGCGGATACCGCTTGCACCAGCCGGCAGCGGCGATGCTGCCATCCGAGGGCTGGCCGACAGGACAACGTCGGGTGAGGCAGCTGCACCATCGGTGCTGGCAGCGCCTGCTCACATGGGCCAGCTGGCTTCAGGAGCGCAGGGATCTCCCAGGCTTGCCCATGAGGGCGAGCATGAGGATGAGGGCGATGACATTGTGATGATTGAGAGCATGGACATCCTATCCCCTGGCCCGCAGCCGGCGCCTGAGCGCCCATGGCGGCCGCAGAATCACACGGCCAACCAGCTGCCAGGCGGCGCGCAAGCAGCACCCAGCTGCAGTAAGCGCACCGGAGAGACCGTTCCTGCTGGCATGGATGCATGGGGCGACGACGATGTTGATTACGATGGCACTGGTGATGACAATGCCAGCAACAGTGACCTTGACGTGCCCAGCCGCAGGCGGGAGGTTGAGCTCCGTCAGACGGCGGCAGCGCCAGCGCCAGCGCCAGCGGCGGCCCGTGCGCATGAACGGCAGGTGCTGCGTGAATCGCTGCTGCCGTTTGACAGCCCGTCCAGCCTGCACCTGCAAGGGGACGAGCTGCCTCCGTTCGGCCGCCTGCGGATTGTGACGCGGCCTGCCAGCCACCCCGCTGCAATACAGCCCGCGTCAGCAGGACCTTACCAGGAGCAGCAGCCGGCTGTGGCTGGAATGCCAGCTTCAGCGTCTTTCGCGCAGCGTGCGGCAGCTGCCGATGGAACGGCTGCACCTGCCAGCGCCTGCATGCCAGCTGTTGCACACGCCAACGTTGGCACGTCAGGGCCCCAGCCGCACGCGCCGCACGCAGCGCGGCAACCACAACGAGGCCTTGTCCCGGGCAGCGGCGCCACCCGACGCCCTGCCGCTGGCGACACGATCCACAGCCCGATCGACCTGGTTTCTTCGTCGTCCTCAGACGATGAGGGAGGCGAGGGCGCCAGGCCGCGCCAAGCCCAAGCGCTGGGCCCTGTACTGGCTGGGGCAAGCGCAGCGCCCTCGGCAGTTGCTGCTGCGGTGTTGGCGGACGGCGTGCCAGCGCGTGCTGCGGGAGGAGGCAGTGTGAGCGCCGCTGCTGCAGCTGCTCCAGCCGGCTACGTGGCGCGTGTCGTGCCAGGGCTGCGACGCCCCAACAGGAACCCGGCAACTCAGGCGCACGTGTGATAGGTCCTAGGCGCCTGACGTGGCCAGTCCAGGCGCATGATCACCGGGGCCGTTTGCGATTTCGGCATGTGACGGCCTAAGGTTATACTATGCTATGATGCCCTGAGGTACACGATCAGCGCCTGGCTGTGCGGTCATGCTGACCCAGGCAGGCGTTATCATATTACCTGGATCGCCTCAGGCAATCAGGACAAAACGTGGGTAGGCTGTCGCCTGGCTGAATGTTTCCCCCCTGGGCAGCTTAGGGCGCTCCAGCTCTGCTGCTTATCCACAGACCAAGGCCCTTCCACGACCCTCGTCATCCCCGCTGGCTTAAACTTGCCCGCACAACTTGCGCGCGTCACCGTACGTATCGGCACCAGCATACATACAAGGCAATGCAGGTGATGCATTCCCATGCAGATCCCCAAGCAATGCTGCCGGAATGCCCAAGCACGCGTTCCGTAGATCGCTGCCAGCATCACTATTTGACTATTTCAGCAACGTACGCGCACACGATTTCACGCGGTATCTGCACGCTTGCGTAGAGCCTGTCCCCAAGTTACCACCACTATAGTCAGGCTAGTCACAGTGCATGCTAGCGCAGGCAACACCTGGCCGTGCCCTATTCCACAAGACTGCAGTGCTAAGGATGTGCACCGTACTGGCAGTGCTGCATGCAAACCGCAGCCAATAGCATCCACGCGTCCTATCGCCTTTGAAGGTCACTATAGTAACATGGCCTGGCGTATACGGTACTGCTGTGACAATACATTGTGAATCCGCTCATGCGCTCTGTGTAAACGAATGACGTTTAGATTGTGTGTCCCCTAAACTCCATATCGTCAGCCGAGGTACATGGCAGAATGCTGGTCATCACAGCAAGTCATCGACTCATCGTATTGGCGGCATAAATGGGCATGCAGCAGGGGGAACGAGCTTCCGTTCCCTCTTCTAGAGAGGGTCAACACCAGCGCTAATGCACAGCGATCACGCAGTGCGACAGCCAGGGCGCTCGCTGTCAACCAATCCTCAGCCGCCGCCGTGCGCCGCGGGCGCCTCCGTTGCAGCCGCAAACGCAGTCACGCCCGCAGGCCGGCCGCGTGGCAGGCGCATGCGCATCAGCCATGCGCCCGACCACACCACCCCAAGCCACGCCAGCAGCGCGGCTCGCCCCCGCCAAGCATCCCCTGCGCCACCAGGGGAGTGGCTGTCACTGCATGTGCCTGCTGCTGCAGAGCTGGGATCCGCAAGCTGTGCGTTGACTCGCACAAGCGCCTCCACCACAAGCGAGTCTGTTGTTGCTTGTTCAGGCTCCTCTGACAGGCGGGCGTAAAGGGAGTGAGGAGCGGGCACGCACCGCCACTTGCACGCGGCTGCTGCACCCCGCGCCGCAGGCAGGTGCTGCTGCAGGGGCCCGCGGCTGTGCGCTGGCGCGTCACACACAATCGCAAGCTCGACCGCGCCCTCGCCCTCACCCTCCTTGTGGCCAGCACCAGCAGCGGCAGGCGCAGCCGCTCCCCGACGCATCGCACTGAGCAGCAAATCCTCGACTGCGAGCACGTTGCTGCCATTGACAAGCGCAGCATTATCGGCGCTCGCGCAGGGGATCTCCTGCATGGCCCCGGTAGCTTCTTCAACGTGCGCCGATCGCGCGCCTGCCGCTGTACTTGTTGAGCCGTTGCTCTCTCGCCGGCCCGTTGGCGGCCGTAGCTGCTCCTGGCTGGGGCGATGCTTGCCGCGCGCATGCTCTTGCCCGGCGGGGGGGAGGCGCGGCTCCAGGTGGCAGGTGGCGACGCATCGGGGGTCCGCGATCACAGCCTCAACGATAAGCCATCGAGCACCTGCGATGCACAACAATTACATGGAATAGTTGATTGGCTTGATATCCGGAGGACTAACAGGCCATTCGTGGTGGCTGAGCAACAATGCTACATGGTCACATGGATGTGTACCGTACTTCAGCCAATGCCATATGCACAGCCGTCGAACCGGGTGGCGCCGCGCGAGAGGTGCTGACAGGTGTACGTAGCAGGTGCATGTGACAGGGGCACGTTGCGGATGCATGCATGCAGGCCTCGCGGCGGCCTGCGCATGCTGTTGTTTGCACCCTGCTGGCGCAAACAAAGCTGCAGCGAGCTACTGCCTGCCTGCTGGACCGTGTGAAGCTGCATGGCCTCAGCGCTCCCCACAGCACAGCACACCACGCCACAGCAGGCGCGCACCTTTTGGGATGGAAATCGTGCTGCGACCGCTGCCCTGGCTGCCAGCCGCTCCTTCCTCTGCCGCCGCCTGAGCAGGAGCCTGAGCCTGTGTCAGCAGCAGCAGGGTCGACGCAGCAGCTTACGGTGGCAGATTGTCATACACATATGCATACACTATGCAGGCCTGAACCAGTGCGCGGAATACAGCTTTCTAGAAAGGCTGCCTTAGGCAAACCACGGCTCAGGTTTGGGGTGAGCTGAGTGAGGGAGCGCAGGATGTTTAGGTAGGCTCGGAGGTATGCTCAAGGAGGGGTTCATGGCTGCTGTCACACAGGCCTGCCGCATACGCGCTGCGCTGCGCAGTCGCACCCGGGGCGTTGTCGCGGTGACGGGCGCCAACGCATCCACTGTGCCACCGAGGGTTGGGAGTCCGCCCCCAACACAGACCAGGAACGCAATCCAGAGGGCAATCCTGAGGAGCTCCCAAGCTGCATAGGCTTCGTGGCGCATTATTGGGCAGGTGCCCCGCAGGCGGCAAGCGTGCAGCGACTTGAAGCGTGCGTGTGTTCGTTGCTGCAGGAGCTTCGTGAGGACATCCTGGGTGTGTGTCACAGTCAAGCTTGATCTACGCTGTCTGCATCCGTGCCAGCTGCAGTCTTAATCTCAGAAGCCTGGCGCCCATGCGACCAGGCGTCTGAGAATGCCCAGCGGGTTGCAGTCCCGCGGTTCTGGCTTGCACTTGTGACATTCAAACGGGTGGGTTCATTGGATTCACTGGGCACAATCATGAGTACGAGCAGTCGGCGCCTGGGCTTTGCAGGCATGTGCGCGGCTTGGCAGGGAGGCAAGGGTGCACACACGTACCAGAGCTGAAGCGCTGGGAGCGCTGCTGCTCCACAAGTTTGGCCGGTATGCGCGACACACAGGCCTGATAGGAATGCCCAGGTGCAAGGTCAGAATGCCCAAGGGCTCCTAAGGTGGCAAAGGGTTGTCACGGTTTCATCCTGCACCTTCCGCGAGTCAAGTAGCAGCAAGATGTTGTCGAGTTGTCTATTACCTCTTGAAGCTCTCGCTAGACCTCTTGCCATTCCCCTGACACTGCTTGACGTGTTCACAGGCCTCCTTCACTTAAACATCTCACTTGCGGCGTCAACCTTTCTTTCGTTTGCCGCGTTTCTCGTGCTCCGGGGCCCAATGGGCAACTCAGCGTCGTCCTCTGACAGGCACCAGCCTCCGCCACAACAAGCATCAACAATCCCACCGAGCTACCCGCAATATTCTACAAGCAGCCAGTACCCACCCAGCCAGTACCAGCAACCTCAGTCTTACAACACCTCAACACGTCCGGTAGGTGCTTCACAGTCCTTGACGTCAACCCTTGTTTTTCGCTGCTGAGGCGTTCAGGTGCTGTGCTTGTCTTAGTCTGTCATGTCCTAGCCTTATATGTGGCTCAGGGTGCTAGTACTGATTGTGTCGAGCACACGGTCCATCTACGTGGTTTTGCAGGCCTACCCGCCACCTTCTTACTCTCAGCACCCGTATGGTGGCCAGGCCCCGCCTGCTGGACCCTATAGCAACACTAGCTTTTATCCGGTAAGCTACTTGCGTTTTTGCACTGCTGTTGTGCACGCTTCTGGGCGCTCTTCCGTGGGTTTCCACTGTAAATGCCACGTGTAACACTCGCTCACATTTCTTCGCCTGCAGGCTCCTCCTCTACTTCCAGCACAGCAGCAGCAACCATATGTCTACCAGCAGCGGGCACAGGTGCCGACTCAGGAGTATCAAACGACAGCAACAATCCGTAACCAGGTCAACCTCAAAAAGCAGACGCTGAAGCTTGATCCCACAACAAACCCGCACGTGTTGCAGCTGACTTTCAGGTTTGATGCATCTACCGCATGTCGTGTGTCCACGTTTGTGTGCGGACGCGAGGACAAGCGCACGTGCCTAATCACCACCGCCGTCCCTCCGCCACCCGTCGTCAAGTATGAGAAGGGGGTGAGTCGCAAACCTGCTGCCCCGCTACGTTTTTCGTTGGAGCTACTTGCTTCTCATATGCCCGCCGTTGAGGTTTGCCTGTGTTGCGCCATCGGGTTTCTCTGCATGGTTGACGTCAACGCCATGTTTTGTTGCGCGTTTTCTGCGCAGCTGGACCACAAGTTCCCGCCCCAGGATAACGCGGCTCTGTCAGCAGCACATGCCCTTAACGTGGCGCGCTACAACACAAAGGACCTTACGACCCCCCAGCCGGACGCATTCCCCATAATCGTGCGCCTCGAGGCCCTGACCGACAAGGGCCGCGCAGAGAACCGTTCTATGGAGGGGCTGGAGCCTGGCTGCAAGCTCCCCGAGTGGATTCAGTCTCAGACCACGTATGCAAAGCTTGTCAAGGAGGATGACGGGAGCTGGGGAATTCGCGTACTCAAGCAGAAAATCTGGGTCGAAGGGAACTCGTACGAGCTGCAGGAGATATACGGGATGGAGCAGAACAAGGCGCAGCAAGGGCCTGAAGGCTTCGAGGACGTGGAGGGCAACGAGTGTGTGATCTGCATGAGCGCACCTCGCGACACGACCGCGCTTCCCTGCAGACACATGTGCATGTGCCACGGGTGCGCGAGCGCGCTCAAGGCTCAGACGAACAAATGCCCCATCTGCCGCAACGAAATCGACTCCTTGTTGCACATCAAAATCAGCAAGCAGCCACCGCCGCGCAGCACAGACGGCACGGCGCAGGCCGCGCACTAACGCTCGCCTCACCACGCGCTGTGCGCTTGCTGTTTGGAACGCCAGCCGCAGCACAGCTCTTTGCCAGGGCATATGGTGCATAGACACATACACACGCTGTGTGACCGACGGCAGGCGGCCGCGCAGGTGCAAAGTGTAGGTTGCTGGCAGAGTGCTGGCTGCGTGGATCCAAGGTGCCTTTACCTGCAGGCCCCACAGCGGGGCGTGTGGCTTTGCAGGCATTCGCGTGCGCTGCTGCACGTGTGGTTTCGTGTGTGTTGTGTGAGAGAGGCGTGGGACGCCGGTGGGATACACAGTGTACTCCACGCCGGTTGGAGGCCAGCACGCCGGTTGGGGGCCAGCGTGGTTGGCAGCGCGTCCCCACGCGTAGCGTCTCCTGGGGCTGCCAAGCGCCGCAGGCCTTGATGCATTTAACATTCACGATTCAAAATCCGTGTCCAAGCCGCATTCCATGCTCGTGGCGGACATGCGTAGATGCTTGCCACTCAGTGCATGCCGCGTGTGGTAGGGTGTAGCTTCAGTTTTGTGACCATTGCCGATTTGCCATGAACACATGTTGTAACATCAAATATATTGAGTGCATGCTGGTGCGGTCGTGCTGCGAACTAGCTGGCCCAGCCGCTGCCCGCATATCGTGCCCGGTGCAGCATGCGGTGGAGAGTTCTGCGCATCGTATGCATACCATATGCGCTTGAGGCGCTGGCGAACCTTGCTGCTGCCTCCCGGCTATCACTAGTAGGATATGTAGCGTTATGCCGGTCCCTGTCCCACCCGTTGCAAGTGGCCCGCCTTTGGACTTTGGTGTGCCCTCCTGTCATCATACGCTCTCGGGTGCCTTTCGCGTCCTCGAGCGGTATTATTTGGCGGTGCATATGTTGGTATGCACAATCAGCCCATCAACCAGCCGTGTCGTCTGTTGTTGCACTCCATGCAATGGTGGCTTTTTGTTTGTTACAGAACGGTCATGATGTCAGGTGCGGTGGCTTGGACTGCTGTGGCGCCACCCGCGCTTCGGATTGTTGTCTCTCCGCGCATGCCAGAAGTGCGGGCGGCCGACCTTGTTGCCACCCGCGTGCACCTTGCCTGTGTGTGTTGGCTACTTGGCTAGCTTACACGTGGCATGGCTTCACAATCAAATAACTAATCAATGGGCTGAGTGCTAAGTTATCGCTGCACACCGCGCGGCCTGCAGCAGCACCTGTGATGTGATGTTGCATGTATGCCTGTGGCTCGACTCGCGTTGCTCAACACGATTTTGGCGTGCAGCACTGTTCGACCACAGCCTGCCCTGGTGGATATGCACCCGTGGCCGTGAGGTTCAGCGTCAGGACACGACAGTGTGAGGGTGCAGGACTGGCGGGACTGGTGCTAGGTAGGTGGGAGGCTTACAAATGCACCTGAACTACGGTAAACAAGCGTATGATGCGATGGCGCATGTCAAGGACAGTATCCGTGTAGTGATGCGCTGCGAACCGAAAAAAGTGCCAACCGCGTCGCATGCTGCTAGATTGGCTATGCCTGCAGGCCAGTAGCCGTTTGGGTGGACAACACAACACAATGATAGGCGAAAAGCACAACAGTGCACGTCAACACAACTATGGTAGCCAGTGCTGCAGTATCTAGGCTCAGTGTCAGACACGCATGCCCGATGCAAAGTTGTGTGCATGCGTATGCACAATTGCGCATGCTCGCACGCACATGCAGCACACACACACCGGTACACGCAAACGCAGCACTTGCATGAGCGCCATGAGCCCTCAATCCACACACTGCCGCACCCCAGAGAGTCGAACTCATCCAGCAAAGTGTACAAGGTGTGATCCCAGATGCAATCCGTGTAAATCCGTAATAGAAATGGCCCAACCAGCAGGGACTCTCTGTACAACCCTCCATCAATACTCTCACGTTTTGATGTGCGCTACAAGACCCATGCACGCCGAACAGAGGCCACTTGCCGGAGTGGGCCTTGCTCCAGCGATCAGTCCGCTGGTGCATGCCGGTTGCGACGCGTATCACGTGCAGGCAAGCTTGCCAGGCGCAGTGCGGGTGGCGCCCACCAGGGGGTCCGGCCGTGTCAGGCAGGGAGAGAGCACACAAGCGCGCACACACACACACAAAAGGGCAAAAAACGGGTGCTGGCTTGGCGTCAAGTGAGAGTCCTGCTGTGGCACGGAATGCATACCGTACCGAAAGTAAGGCTGCGCGGCAGCGCCACGATTGGTCAGGGCTAGGCGAGGCACCGACGCAGGTGCCAAGTCCAGTCAAGCACAATGAATCGAGCCTCACCCACGGCGTCAAGGAAATGAAGGCACGGGCGTGGGAAGCGCGTGCGAGGCTAGGTTAGCGCGTGCGCACGCCCTGCACAGGCTTTGGGCAGCGAGCGCTTGCAGGCGGCAGAGCGCACTCAGAGGCACCCGACTGTGCACGTGGAGTTTCCTGCAGTGCAGTCAGTGCCAGGAGAGCCCGACAGAGAGTGGACAGGGGCGCGTCGAGGCAAATGCATGGCAAGCTGATGAGGCTGTGCTCGCCGTCACTTGCAGTCCGCTACTGGCCGATGCCAAAGATGCAACAATGCTATGTGAAAAAACAGTTTGCGCACGGCTTGTAAAAATGCATCAACAGAAAAGAGTCAAGACCTCGGACGAATTGATTGCCGGGTACAAGCTGATCACCATGCCAGTGTGGGGGGAATTCGTACGGCAAATTTTCACAGGTCAAATCTCCTCGAGTTTTGTACCCTGTTGGGTGTTTGGTCAGTGCGTAGAGCGGCAGGCGTCAGAAAGGCAGCGCCACCGTGTAATGTCGTTATGTGTACTTAGCAGTATGTGTTGATATGAGCAATATGAGTTGTGAACTGCAGTAATGAGTGCCATGGACCCATGAGCACCAGCAACGCGCAGCACCCGGACGAGGCGAGCGCGAGAGGCGCTGAACACGGAGGGGAAGGGCAAGCGTGGAAGGGGGCAGTGTTCGGATAGCACGTCCGGTGGTGGCCACTTATTACCAGCTTATATCACAGGGGACATGCGGGAGTGGTGTCCGGGCAGCACAAGATTCACCGCTGCCGCCGTCGCACCGTGATGCATGGCCATCGCCGCGCTATCGCGCCCCTGGCACATGCTATGCCATATTTTAGCAATGTGGCACCCATGCTAGCACAACCTGTGCAGCACATCCCACTTCACAGCCCGATCGTAAGCTGGGGACCACAACTGGTAAATTGCAAGTTCACGGTATTTGCAGTGAAATTCCGCATGCGCGTGCGCACTTTCAGCGGGCCTTTTGCATGCTCTCCTATGCGCATAATCGCTCAGTCACCACACCAGGGGCAGTTGGCCCGATAGCTCCTCATCCGGGAGCCCACAGCAACGACTCAGTATGAATGCATGGAGCGCTTTGGCATCTTCTCACCAGCATTCCATACTCGCACAGCATTGCAGCATAGCGTTAACTGGGACCGCGAAAGGGAGAGGCGGAGACGAGAGGCGGCAGGTGGAAGGGGGGCAGCGAATGGGGGAGGGAGTGCACAGGAAATTGCCCACCCCCCTGTAAACTCTAGTAGCGGATTCATGCACTATGCACGCATGCAGGAGCACAGCAAGTCGCGGCCAGAACGCTGCAAGTGCGCACCGCCATCGCCGACGCTCCATGCCGCTCCCGGCAACGCAAGCAGGCGTCTCTTGAATGATAAGGGTTTGCACAACAGGCCACGGGAATGCGCGCGCGCGCATGCAGGACAGCCTTTGAGGAATAGCTAACGGGCAGGCCGCCGATCCATGCGAGTTGATGTGAATTCGAACCGCCAGCAGACACATCCAAAATCCAGCAGGACAGCATCGCTATCCATGCAGCCGGCGCAAAGTGCACCGTGGTCCACGCATCACCTGCCTCGGTGAACGAGCAAAGCCATCAGCGGCCTAGGGGAATTGTGGAGCGCTATGATACACAACGGTCAAGGGTCCAGCTGGTGGTATTATACGAACACAAGAAGAACAGCAGATGGCTGCGGTTGGCATTGTGAAGAATAAAGGCAATCGAAGAACCATACAGAAGGCAAGAAAGAAGGAGAGCAGGAGCCTAAAGGGCCATGTATGGGTGCAACCCAGCAGGAGGACTGGATTATACGTGGCCTATAGCAAAGGTTGTGCTGAGCAACCGACTCATGGAGATGAAAACGGCTGTGTCACAGGTCATGTGTAACAGCGCGCTAATGTGGCAAGGCGGGCGGACTCCCTTGTGGGATATGGCAACAGCCGAGCAGCTGTGTTGACGGCATTCATCAGCAGAGCAGTGGATGCCATGTTAAATGCTTCACAGCTGTTGAAAAGCTGCACTTCAATTCTGCAGTTCCCTGTTGCGCACGGCCTGGGTTATGCAGTCATATAGACAGGTCCTGTACGCGATGCAATACAGTACGTCAAGGTGGAGCACGCCAACTGGGCCAACGCCAAAGACACACACACACACACAGTTCAACGGTCAGGCAGCTACAACGAACGACGGCAATTACTAGAACAGGCTGCGCGCCTGGACACAGAAAGCTGGGCAGCCATCGACGCTTGCAGCATGATGAAGCCATGCTTCAGCAGCGTGTTATGCATAACATGCTTTCCTGCCTTGACGAGCAAGTGCGCGACACTGACAAGAGGACGGACAGCTACGCCCAGCACGAGGAGTATGCACGCCCAGCATACGACCACCAAGTGCATAAATGCCAGCAAGCATTTCGCCTGCGTATAGGTTGCTAGCTAGCGCTGCTACATTTCAAAACGATCAACACACACACACGCTCATGGCCCCAAGGGAGCTAATACTCTCAACACGCTCTTGGCAACAACACTACCACAGGGCCGCCTGCATGCTGCGGCGACATGCCGGGTCACGCAAGGTCCCCTGCCGCTCGTAGCACATGCACATGCGCTCCCCACAGGCGCACATGGCCGTGCAAAAAGCTATCATGAGCCACCCACAACACAGTGGAAGCTTTAGGAGAAGGGCCCCGAGCAAGATTATGCCACCGGCGGCAGGACACGGCAATGCTGTGGGTTCACAGGAATGCGGCGATCGGACCGAATGTGCATGCGGCGCATGATGCGTGATGCAGCTTGATGGCTCTATGTGGATGTAGGTATTTCAAAGATCATCATCAATACGGCACAATGACTCGATTCAGTTCCATACACCGATTCAGTTCCATTCATTGTACGGTAGCGCATTATTTCCAGTGCGCCGCCTGTTAGCGCGATGATTGCCGCGTGTGTGGCATGACCCACCAGCGCCTGTGCGTGCAGTGCAGACCACGAGCACGTGGACAGCTCTGGCGCAGGAACACAGCGATTGCCGGTGAGCGTGTGTGAGCGTGTGAGATCGTCATCATCATTTGGGTGCACCAGTGGCAATCCCGGGCGTCAGGGTGTCAGTTGGGCCTGTTCTCAGCAGCACAGTAGCACACGCACAGCACGGGTTTGATGTGTATCATGCATGACTGCATGCCAATCCACATAAAATATCAAATCTAATGAAGTTAATGAAGTCCAATGCGCCCTCGAGGAGCCCCCCTTGAGGCCAAGAACCACGTACAGGGGCCACGGAGCAGAAGCACACCTCCATCGAGCAGCTGTTCAAATGGTCATACACTCGCACCCTCTGTCGCAAGGGGTGGGTGTAACATTGGACACTGTAGGTGGCAACGCTGGGTGGAATGCTGGCTGGCCAGGACCATGCATGCGTGCATGCATACTGCGTAATTTAATGTATGCCAAGCTTTGATGGACTGCTAGGTGGCGAGCTATCAGCAAGGCAGGCACGGTTGTGGCGGTCGGAGGGCCAGGGAGGCGGTACACGCGGTACACACGGTACTCACAACAGCCGCCGGGCAAGCTGTTAGACGCCCGGGTGTTGAAGAAGGAGTGCCGGCAGACGCCGCCCAGGCACAGCTGCGCCAAGGAGGTGCAGGGGGGCGCAAGCTCCAAGCACAGCTGCGTGCTGGGCTTGATGTCCTTGCGTGACAAATCCAGGTTGTTCACCCTGGCGCCAGGCGGGTACGGCAGGCAAACAAAGCAGTAAGAACAGGATAGAGCATCCGCTGACACCAGCCACATGCTGACACGCAGCACAAAGCGCCAAGGCGCCAAGGCGATGGCAGCCGCCTTCGGTACCAATCAATGCATGGGTTTTGCGTTTGTAGGGATCAGCAGACCATCCTCTCACCAGTTATCTACCAGCTGTGTATGGTACCTCATCCGTACATGTCAACCCACCGCACTAGCATCAGCGGCAGGCATTCTGGTGACCTGCTTGACCTGTGTCTCCCCGTGTAACATCTCTCGCTCTCCCTTTCTCTCTCTCTCTCTCCCCCTCTCTCGTCTCACGCCTGCTCTGTGTCACATGCGCTCACCTCAGACTCGTGTAGGTGATGCCACGTATGGTGTCTCGCGCGGTTTGCCAGGAATACTGGCGCGATCCCAGCACGGCCTTCTTGATCGCGCCTTGCTGCCAGCAGTGGGTGTCTGCGTGACGGCCACGCAAAGCCAATTCGCCCAGGTGAGTGATTAGAGTTATGCAGCCGCTGGAGTCATTAAAGTCAGTAGAGTGACTAGAGTCATTGGAGTATTTAGAGTCATGCCTTAGAGTCATGCAGCCGCGTGTTGCAACACGCGGCATCGGAGCAACCAGTTGCACGCGGCCCTGCCGTGACTCTGCGCCATGCCCTGCGCTACAACACAGCTCGTGCCCAGGCAGTACAGATTTCAACATTGTAAATAAACATTCAGGCAGTA
>BDDA01001004.1:0-24531 GCA_001662385.1 Chlamydomonas asymmetrica | reverse complement strand
GAGTGCAACCCTCCCACTCACTGAGGCACTGCACGCCGGCAACAGCGCTGCATGTAGGAATCGCCGAAGGGGGGGGGGGGGAGGAGGATGCACCTCATGCTGAGCACGGTGTGACTGCCACCCTGCTGAGTCATACGCTTGGCCTTGCATGTGCAGGCAATGTCATCATGCGCCTGTTGCGTCTGCTTGCTTTACGTGCTGATGATTGTGGCCATACCTGCAGCATGCGTGTTGTCCCTATGCATCTCCGCAGCGCACAGGGAATCCCAACTCTGGATTGTGCACTTCCGTGCCTCCCAATGCGAGCGAATAAAGTGAGTGAGAATGCAACGACATGCATCACGCTTACACGATCATGCCTTGATTAAGGGTCGTGTTGTGTGATCTGATTCTTTTCGTCCCCTTGCAGGGCGTAGTGACCCACATCACCGACGTGAAGCCGCTGGTGACGGTCGTGGCCTACACAGACCCTGAGAACGGCTGTGAGATCTACCAGGAGGTCACCGGACGCACCTTCAAGCCCCTGGACTTCGATTCTGCGAATGTGAGGAATGGGAGGGGCGTCTTGAGCACAGTACAGCAGCGCGTCGCTAGCGTTGATGCCGTGGTTGGCCCCCAACACATACCAAGCGGATTTGCGGCCTCATGCGCATGCGCGACCGTGAAATGCCTTGCACGCGCTTGCGCCTGCGGCACCCACACTGGCAGGCCAATATGAAAGGAATAAGCTGGGCGGATGCCCTGCAAGCCCGGAGGTGAAGGGCCATCACCACCTTCGTGAAAGCAACACGCGTGCCCGTGCCAAGTACCTGCCCCCTTCCTAATTTGCTCCTACGCCTGCCCTTGGTGCAACCCAGCATAATCACACCGCCTACACAAACGCTGCACGCGCTAACACGCCATCCACGCATCCATGCGTGCATGCATACGTGTGCGTGTGCCCCCCCACACAGGCCAACCGCATAAAGCGCAAGCAGCTGCCCAGCATGGAGACGCGCGGCTCACGGTTCGTCAAGTTCCAAGAAGCGCGCATCCAGGAGATGAGCGACGAGGTGAGCGGGGGAGTGCCGCCTCCGAGCAGGTGGTAACCTAACTTGCTTGGTTGCTTCCCTCAATGCCATGGCCCGGATCTGAGCCTCTGGCTGTATTGGTCTGGGTGATGTAATCTCTCTCTCTCAGGTACCGGAAGGTGCCACGCCCCGCACGCTGTCGGTGCACCTGCGGGGTGAGATCACGCGCGGCATGAAGCCGGGTGAGGAGGTGACGCTCTCGGGCATCTTCTTGCCGGAGCCCTACACCGGCTTCAGGGGCATGAGGTGAGGCAGCAGCGCCCGGCTTGTGCCTGCACAGACGCTGCCCTTCTTGCTGTGCTGTTGCTGCGCGTTACTTAAGCTGGGCCTGCCACCCAGAGGCCTATTTGCCGGGGCAGGGAAGCAGGAAGTGCGTGGTGTAGTGGGCACGGGAGGTGTTGGACTCAAGAGGGACTTGCAGTACGTGACAGCCTGCCTGGGGTGGAGGGTTGGGTTGGGGACAGCACGCACGGGACTGGGGCACGTAAGAGACGGCAGTGATGGGGAGGGTGGGGACAAAACACACCCAACAAGTGGAGGATCTAATCAAGACATATAATTGAGACATCTGCTTTCAGCGTGCTTCACGGGTGGTCGAATGAATCCACATGCTGCTGTATGCTGCACGCAATCCTTGCCAAGGTATCACTGTAGTGTCGGGGTAGTAAGAGGCACCTCAGCCTTGTGCGCGCACACCGTTGACCATCCACCCGCGCTGATTGCTGCTGCTGCTGCTGCTGCTGCTGCCTCGTTCTCTTCCATGTCCCCGCAGGGCGGGCCTGCTGGTGACCACGCACCTGCAGGTGCAGCACATCAGCCACGCACGGCGGCAGTACGGCGTCAGCTTTGAGCTCAGCCCCGCTGAGGTGGCGCAGATAGAGACACTTGGCGAGTCGGGCGACGTGTACGGGCGGCTGGCGCGCTCCATCGCGCCCGAGATCTACGGCATGGAGGATGTCAAGAAGGTAAGGCCTGCGCGAATGCAGTACACTGTACGGCACACAGTACGGTGCGGTACACAGCACGATACACAGTACGGCACACAGTACGGTGCGCCATACAGTACACAGTGCGGTACACAGCACGGTGCACGATACGGTACACAATACGGTACATAATGCGGTAGAGAATTCTGTGCACAGTACGGTGCACAATGCGGTGCACGAGGCACCGTGTTGGCATGTTGCCAGCGTTACAGGTGCCAGGGCCTACCTCTTGATACCGTATGTTGTGCTCCGTGCAACTGCTGCTGCTGCTGCTGTTGCTGTTGGCTGCTGCTGGCTCCAGGCGCTGCTGCTGCTGATGGTGGGGGGTCAGACGCGCACCTTTGCGGACGGGCTCAAGCTGCGCGGCGACATCCACATGTGCCTCATGGGCGACCCCGGAGTCGCTAAGTCGCAGCTGCTCAAGTACGTCAGCCGCGCCACCCCGCGCGCCGTGTACACCACCGGCAAGGGATCCAGTGGCGTCGGCCTCACCGCCGCCGTGCTCCGAAACCAGGTGGGTGGTGGGTGGTTCCGCATGCAGTGCGGTACGGTGCAGGGGACATACCCTGCTCCCCCACACCACACCCCTTTCACCTCGTCTGCGTTCTGTGTTGAAGGGAATCTGCACGTGCAGGGGCCAGTGAGAATGCCTGAAACGTACCTGGCAAACCACAGGTGAAAAAACCTGCATGGCTGCAACATGCGGAAGGTCGGTTACAAACGCTGTGCATGTTACATTACGTATCCATGCGTGCCATGTGTGTGTGTGCGTGCGTGCAGGTGACTAAGGAGCTGGTGCTGGAGGGCGGTGCGCTGGTGCTGGCGGACAAGGGAATCTGCTGCATCGACGAGTTTGACAAGATGGAGGAGGGCGACCGTACCGCCATCCATGAGGTGAGATCCCAGTACTCAGTACTAAGTACAAGACCAAGCAAGCCCGTCATGCTGTGTTGACCACAATTTGCATGTTGACTGCAATCCTCGTGTTGACCGTGGTTTATATGTGGATTATTTTGGACCTTGTTTACTGCTGACTGGTACCGCTCGACTAGTCGTCAGTCAAACGCCATCGCATCGCATCACATGGGGGTTGTGCCACGCTGTGGTGTGCTGCGTGCTGTGCTGTGCAGGTGATGGAGCAGCAGACGGTGTCCATCGCCAAGGCCGGCATCACCACCACGCTCAACACGCGCACCACCATCCTGGCGGCAGCCAACCCCGCGTACGGCCGCTACGACAAGCGGCGCAGCCCCAGCGACAACATCAACCTGCCGGCGGTGAGTTGGCCACGAGAGAGACAGGGCTTGCGTCAGCCCGTCTGCTCACCTTCGAGCACTGCCCACAGCGCCGCCCTGACGCCTGCTGCTCCCCCCGCGCTGAACCTCACATCGGCGCGGCCCCCCGTTGACTGCGCACATCCCCCCCGGCCGCCTCACGTATGAACGCATGTGCATGGCATGGACTGCCCACATGACCCTTGCTGCTTCACGTGTGCATAAGCGTGCATACGTACTTAAAAACCTTTCACCACCGTGGTCGTGACGTGGCTGGCTGCTGATGGCTGCTTGCAGGCGCTGCTGTCGCGCTTTGACCTGCTGTGGCTGCTGCTGGACGAGCCCACCACCGCGCTGGACGAGCGCCTGGCGCGACACGTCCTCACCGTGCACCTCACCGGAAAGGTAAGCCTGCGTGCAGGCGCCGCTGGCCGCAACACGCCACCGCGCGCCACCCGCGCTGCGTGGTACCGTACCTGGAAGTCGGAAAAGGTGCAAGGGATCAAGGGATCAAGCAATGCTCAGGGGAGCAGGCAATGGTGGGAGCAGGCAATGGCGGTCATTCTGTCTATTGCAAGTCAATGAATTGAGTCGATCCCCTGCGCCGATGTATGCGTGTACCGGTAATGTGTGCAGGCCCCGCCGCCCGCTCAGGACGCGGGCCTTGTACCTCAGCGCCTGCTGCGCGCGTACGTGGGCTACGCCAAGCAATTCAACCCCGACATCCCGGAAGAGCTCACCGGTGAGCGGGGGACGGGGCTCAAACCATACCAGTGGCAACGATGAACGACACGGCTTCCACATCCGTTGAATGGGTAGTGGCATGATTGGCAGGGAAATGGCGCAAGCTGAACCCTGCCGGCAAGTGTCAATCTGTCGGTGTGTTGGTGAGCGCTTGACACTTGCGTGCTCAACTGCATTGCGCCGCATGCATGCAGACTACATCGCAACCATCTACGCGGAGCTGCGGCAGCTGGAGAAAGCCGCGCTGGGCGCGACCGCCACCTACACCACGCCGCGCACGCTGCTGTCCATCCTGCGCCTCTCGCAGGCGCTCGCGCGGCTGCGCTTCAGCAACGCCGTCACGCAGGTGCGTGCCGCTACGCCATATGCTGCCCTGCCCTGCACTCTGAGAGAGCGACTACATCACCCAGACCGATGTAGCCAGAGGCTCAGATCCGGGATAGGGCATTGGTCGCATACATGCATACACACAGGGCATCCGGGACAGGACAGGGCACTGGCCGTACACGTGCGTTGATGCACACATGCATGCATGCACACGCCATCAGGATGCCATTCTGGTGTGCAGCAGCTTGGCGCACATGCCGCCGAACCGTCCTGTTTCACCTTGCACCGTGTGGCACAACACAAGAGGGCAACATCAAGGCAAGATCCCAATGCATGTCTGACATGTGATGTCTCACCCTCTCGTTTTTGGCGCTTGTTCGCAGAATGATGTGGACGAGGCGCTGCGCCTGATGCGCATGTCAAAGTCCTCGCTGGAGTCAAGCGGCTCCGGGACCGACCGCGCCGACATTGAGCGCACCGAGGACCCGGTCTCGCTGGTGTACCGTGCGATCAAGGAGCACAGCACGCGGTCGGGGGAGATGGAGGTGAGGTGACGGCGCAGTGTGTGCGGCGGCCTGTGCTGCCCGCTGGTACACGAGCCGACCGGGCTGCTTGGCTGGCGTTTGCCACTGCAGCTGGACACACACACACACGCACTAGCGTGGTCCATTGCGTTGATGTTTGGTGGGCTTGCAATATTTGGTGGGATTGGAAGGAATTGGTGGCGTTGCCAGCTTCACTACTGCATGTCAGGTCTCATTGCTGCTTGCTCGGGCTTCCTCAAACAAACTGGCCACCGTAAGCAAACTCACACCCGTAAAGGTCTGACAAGCGTGCTAACCGCGATGTGGCGCCATATCTTCCGCACCACCTACCGCAGATCCCCTACTCCAAGATCGTGGAGCTCACAAAGCGATTCAACGTGTCGGTGAGTACAATAATATTAGTGTCATGGGTGCTGCGAGGCGGGGCTGCAAACCGACCTCTGGCTGATGCGCGTTCTCACCCACGCTGCGGGGGTCGGCGAGCGCAAGCAGCAAACACACGCTGACCCACCTTCACTTGAGGCCGCCTCAGCCCGCCCACGCATGATTCACTCAAGGTGCCAAACCTACCAAAGCGCGGCCCGCAGGGTGTGTGCGGTACGTCGACGATCGTCACGGTGCATGTGTGCGCTCAATATCACTGACAACGTGTATGCTGTGCTGTCGTTGTGTGGTGCGGTACGGCTGTACCGCAGCGCGAGGACATCCTGGAGTGTGTGGAGGAGTACGAGCGCATCGCGCTGTGGAGCGTGGAGAGCGGCCAGGACGGCAACCCCATCGTCACGCTCATGATGGAGGAGGCCATGTGAGCACAGTACACAGCTGCAGTACAGCTGCGGTACTACAGGACGACACACCACTCATGCGTGCGTGTTACCATGCACAGGCCATGAAGCAGGCCAGCAACGCGAATCGCAATTCGCTGCATGTGCTTAATTACTGTGAGGCAGTGCGACGTGGTGGGCGATCATGCAGTATCCGGCGCCGCATGACGACAGCAGCAGATCCGGCGCCGGACACATGCGCATCACATCCATGCGCCTGCCTGGTGGATTGCGCCTGCATGGAAGCATCCCTTCATGCAGGGAATCCCACTCGCCATGCGTCTTGACAGGCTGCATGCGACACACGCCCCACGCACAAGCCATGCCATGTGCTCTGTGGTCTCAAGCCAGGCCCTGCACTCGGTATGAGACGATTCCGTGTAGTGCTGTGGTGCTTCAATTGAGCGCTGCGGTATGGCGCACGCACTGGTGAACTTCCAGCTTGTTTAAGGCCCTCCAACATTCCACTTGCATTTTCCACTTGAATTTTCCAAAAGCAACCTGGCCAACGTCCCCATGCTGCCGATAACCCGTCCCTGTACGGGCATTTATGCAGCCTCAATTCACCACATCCGCATTCATGTGCAGTTCTGCAGCATGCCACACTGCTGTGGCGGCACGCTGTGGGCGCGTGGCAAGGAATTGACCGCTGGCTTCACCGCCCCTGGTGATGCTGCCTGTTGTTGCACGCTCGACCGCTTTCTGTGATTGCTCGACTTGTCCGCTGCACTTGCCATTCCCTGCACCTGCACCGCTACTATACCGCTTATCTCTGTTTGGCCACTGCCAACTGCGGTGTTCATGCACATCCTCAATGCTGCGCTCGCCCGAACCGAAAGCAGTCGACTACGGTATCCATCAACGCCCATCGTGTGCCTGCCTGACACGCCTGCTGTGGCTTGCTGCACAATTTCCTTTGGTGGCGCACCATGCAGTGCAGTACGCAGCACCAGCTCCTCCTGTGTAACACACTGTCCCCTTTCGATTGGGGTCATTCCAGATCGACATCTGTCCAGGCTTGGGCTTCATGACCACGGATAAGCAATAAGCAAGGAGAATACTGCATACATGGACAAAGAGACAGAGACACATGCCAGGACAGATGCCAATGCCTGGAGTGTTCCTACAAGGCGCTATCAAGTCAGTATGTGGCATGCGCACGGGTCCACCAGCAGTCACTGGGCGGGGGGGGGGCCTGGCGGCCGCTTGCCCGCACACCTGCCCCCCATCTCAGCTCCACCCCCCATGCTGTGCTGAGCTACGTGTGGTGCACAGTGATGTGTGGCGAACGTTGCCTGTTTCTGTGATTTGCCCCGTGATACGCCTCCGATCCAGTCGATTTCCTGCTGTTATGCTGTCCTAACATTGATTGATGCTGGCCTTAATGAGGGCCAGCATTTCACAGGTGTGGCTCGACTGCGACCAGCCGAAGATTGGCCTACGCCAGCGTTGTGAGTGGCGTACTGCGATTGGTCACCAAGCACCGTTGAGATGCAATTCCGCACAGCATGCAACGTGCGCGCTTTGCATTCAAGCCGCAACAATGCTGCAGACTGACTGCAGTTCAACCTGTGGTAGTTGCACTGCCCGCTGCCCTGCTGTTGATAGCCACAGGCCCACTCCCCTGAGGTTCGGTAATGAATGAGGTTGCCCCCAAATTTGCCCTGGTTCACATGCAGCCGTGATGAGCGCTTGTCCAGCATGCCCCCACATTGACCGCTGCAAGCAACGTCGCATTGCCACATCAGTCTCGCACCTGCTCCTCAGGCTCCACTGGGTTGGCGTTCAGCGCTGCCTGCTGCCGTGGGTGCGCGTTCACACACGGCTTGGTGCACGTACACGACGCCCTCTTCATGGCCTGCAAGGCCACCTACCGGATGTAATACAACTTGCAGCTGCACCTGCTGCGCTACGTTAGTGCCGCAGCCCAGGAACTGCACCAACAACCTGGCCTAATCGTCGTGATGAGCAGTTTTTGAGGGTTCAGACTTAACCAAGGCAGCGTTCTGTACACAGAATCGATCGTAGACCCATATCATGTTACTCAAAGTCATACTCGAGCCCACGCCACAGGTACTGCAGCTAGCATTCGACTTGGACCTGTCATATGTTGGTGATGCAGGTGGAGCTCCTGCCAGGCGTCAGGAAATTGACTCCGGCCACACATACACACAGGCTCAACGCACTTGTAACAACTGCACATAATATCATATTCATCATATCATAACGTCCAAACCTTCCAAAACGTCAAACGACTCTTGGATACCCGCCGCACCGATCATACGCGCAACCCTCACTCTGTACCCGTCAGTTGCCTCCTGGATAGTGAGACTGCACATATCACGACTTAAACGTGGTTCAGCTCCAGGGTCGGTCCTTTGCTGATTGCCAGGGCTTAGTTTAGCACAACCCTTCCCACGGGCCGCCCCTGGTTCAAACCTTGTGAGTAGTGGCCCGTCAACACCCGTCAACATACAGCAGGACACGGCTAATCCAGGCCAGAGCACCTGCTGCAGCCGTATTTAATAATGGGGAATTCTGCCAGCAACGGGGCTCCCTCCCCGTCCGCAGCTGTGGCCCCGCCATTCCTGCAAGCTTCAGGAAGCAACGAGCTTTCTGTTTGGACAGAGCTGGTACGAATACCCGCATATCTTGTTTTATATGTCGTTCATGTTTTGGGTCGTGGTGGCTACGGCAGGACGGTCGGTGCTTGACTGAGGACGCAGTCCTCGTGTGCACCAGTGAGGCAAGGGCTTGTGTTAGTATGCCGTACCTGTATGTTCGCCTGCGCAGGAGGTGTCTCGGTGGTATGTTACATTGCCTCAGGACCTTCAGCAGTATTCTACGTCACTGCTGGCTGGGGCGGACGGGCGCACTGTTTCTGGTTGGACCGACCAGGTGCGCATGGTGCGGGTGCAAGCACTTGTGCTGATTGCCCGTTAGACCTGTGCGGTGATGAGTAGTGTTAGCACATACTCAGTAGCGAGGGAGGTACACTGACGGCCAACCCAACTCGGAGTCTCGACGGATGGGCTATTCGCCCTACCGTCGCGGTGTCGTCTACCGGCCCCTACTGAATATGCGCTATATGTTCCCATGCGTCCACTCTGTGCCATATGCCATGCGCTTGCATGCGCCATGTGACGTACATACTCTGTTGTGTGGGTGTATGTACGTATCGTACGGTAGGAAGTAGGGTGCGTTACGTCCCTCCCCCCATAGGTGTGTGTCCGTCCGCGGCACACCCACACAACAGAGTATGTACGTCACATGGCGCATGCAAGCGCATGGCATTCGGCACAGAGGCGCATGGGAACATAAATGACGCACAGCGGATCGTACATAGCTGTACAGGGAGCTTGGCTGTGGGTGTAATCCGTTACAGAGTGTAATGGTTGGTGGTGTCATATGGTATATGGATAGTTAGTGGTGTCATATGTGTCATATGGTATGGATAGTTGGTGGTGTCAGACTGATTCTGGTGGGTTCTCGTTCTACCGAACCTTGGCCACACAGAAATAGCATCATCCACCAGTTTGTGGGGAAGGCTCCGAAACATGGTCTCGGAGTTGAAATGCTTGGTGGCAATTGAATGTCACCATGCAGATGTGTAGTTAGCAGAGTCCACACTATAGTGTGTGCAGAAAAATAGCATACGATACGTACAGTAGGAAGTAGGGTGCGTTATCTATGCTTCCCGAACACTACTCAGCGAGCAGCTGCTATCCGGACCAAACCATCTTGAACTGTGTTTATCCGTGTCTTACCGGTGCAGATTCTGCTGCTGAAAGGCGTTACAGTGCAGGAGCAACGTCAGCGGATGCTGATGCACCGCGACCAGGCTCTTGCTGGCGGAATGAACGGGTGAGGTTTGATGGGGGTCTCCGGTAGTGACAGCTGGTGAGTGGGAGAGACAAGGCCGTCAGGTGGGCTCGCCGAAGGCCTGCAGCCCTTCCCCGAGTGACAGCCCCGTGCTACCTGAAAGGCCAACCTCCAAGTAGACGGACAGTTTTCTTGGACTCAAAGCTTGTGATCACCACCGTGTCGCTGGCCTTGGGTGTATGCAGCTTTCGTAGCTTGTAGTTGCCCACAGCTCCGTCTGGTACCTTATCAACGAGCGACGAGTCATGTCTGACTTATACCCTTGCTGCACACGCTGTGGTGCAGCACACATGCAGAGGCCCAACGCCATCAAGCTGCACAGGCAACAAGCAGGACCAAGGGAACGGTGCGTCAGCCTGTCCACTTTGAGAGTACTGTGGAAAGGAAACCCGTACACTTCTCACACTCTGCTGCACTGTTGTGTTGATCCCTCCTGGCAACAGCCTGCGTGGGTGGAGCGCCGGTTCGAGTCATACGTGGAGGTTATGAACGATAGCGACCTCGGACGCAGCGTGAAGGTGTTTATCACCACTACTAATGAAAAGACCCCTAAGCAGTTGGCGGATGCTGCAGGGGGCGGCGCAGTTCTGCCCCACGCACATGTGCTCCGACAATCACTCAACAAACAGCAGTTTGCGTACGTTACGGTATTTGGGGTGGACAACAACAACGCTGTGACCAGCCCCATGCAAGTGTACTGTCACAACATTAGGGTTGGCAATGGCCAAAGACTGCGTGTGACAGGCGCCCCCACGGAATTGCAATCCTAGGACTCTGTAAACTGGTCCACGGAAGTTTCAACATCAGGCGCGCCAGCCCGTCTCTCCAGTTCGCTTATTCAGCATGCTCTGCAGCACACTGCAGCAGCACACTGTGGAAATATCCCTGCGCTGCTGTGGGGACTGATGATGTTATGCATACCCCTGGTGCGGTGCCTGGGCTGCAGCACAAGCTGCGCTGTGGACCGACACGACGCTGGGTTGATGCGGCAGTTGGCCGCGGCATGCGAGGCCGTGCTGCACCTGCAGGACGTGCAAATCTGTGTCTAAATCTCTGACACCTTTTGGCAGGGTTGTTTGTGGGCTTTTGCGTGCTTGCTGTTGGATGCGACTCCCAACCTCAATGGCTGTAGTGTGCACAGTGCAGAGAGTACATTGTGGGGCGGCACACACATGCGTCCACGACGAGTACCGCTACAAGTACTTGTACTGTAATGCATGCCGCAACTGAATAATCTGTCGCGCTGAAGCCACCCTGTTGTGCGCCGCGACTTGACACGCTCCTTGTCGGGACTCCTAGTACTAGTAGTAGGGACCCCTTTGTTGGTTCTGGTCCTTTGAGCTCAGCCCCGCTGAGGTGGCATACATCGAGAAGCTGGGCGAGTCGGGCGACGTGTGCGGGCGCCTGGCGTGCTCCCTCGCGCCGGAGATCTACGGCATGGAGGTCGTCAAGAAGGTGAGCGCCAGGCAAACGCGCTCGGCAAACAATAAGGTCCACAGCACGGCACACAGTATGGTACACAACATGGTGCACAGTGCGGTGCGCTATACACTACACAGAGCGGTACACAGTACAGTACACAATGCGGTACATAACACGGTAGAGAATACGGTGCACAGTACGGTGCACAGTGCGGTGCACGAGGCTCCGTGTTGGCATGTTGCCAGCGTTACAGGTGCCAGCCAGGACCTACCTCTTGATACCGTATGTTGTGCTCCGTGCAACTGCTGCTGCTGCTGCTGTTGCTGCTGGCTGCTGTTGGCTCCAGGCGCTGCTGCTGCTGATGGTGGGGGGTCAGACGCGCACCTTTGCGGACGGGCTCAAGCTCCGCGGCGACATCCACATGTGCCTCATGGGCGACCCCGGAGTTGCCAAGTCGCAGCTGCTCAAGTACGTCAGCCGCGCCACCCCACGTGCCGTGTACACCACCGGCAAGGGATCCAGCGGCGTCGGCCTCACCGCCGCCGTGCTCCGAAACCAGGTGGGTGGTGGGTGCATCCGCTGCGGTACGGTGTGGTGTGGGGGGCGTACCCCGCTCCCCCACACCATAACCCTTTCACCTCGTCGGCCTTCTGTGTTGAAGGGAACCTGCACGTGCAGGGGACAATGAGAATGCCCGAAACTTACCCAGAACGTACCTGGCAAGCACACGGTGAAACAAATGCAAGGCTGCAACATGCGGTAACAAATGCTGTGCATGTTATCTTACGTGTCCGTGTGTGCACATGTGTGTGCAGGTGACCAAAGAGCTTGTGCTGGAGGGCGGTGCGCTGGTGCTGGCCGACAAGGGCATCTGCTGCATCGACGAGTTTGACAAGATGGAGGAGGGCGACCGTACCGCCATCGACGAGGTGAGATCCCAATACTCAGTACTCACTCAGAACAAGCCTGAGCAAGTTCATGTTTGTTCATGATTCGTGTGTTGACCGTGATTTGTGTTCGGACCGTGATTCATGTGTTGTGCGTGGTTTGTGTGTGGACCGTTTTGGACCCCAGTAACTGCTGACTGCCGGCTCTCAACTGTCACAATGGAAACGCCATTGCATCGCATCTCATTATGTTATGTTACATCAGGAGCGTGTTGGCCACACGGCCCATGCTCCCCCCAGATGGGGACCAGGCAAGCAGAAGGGGGTCACCAAGCTATGCACATGGGGTGCAAGAGGGCCACAAGGGCTTAGTGCAGTACATCAGCATAAGCATCATGCATGGCCACAAGCGGCTGAGTGCAGCACATCGCAATCACCATCGCAATCACCATCAAACGGGACGTTGGTAATGATGCTGGGGTATTTGGCCCGTAGCTCAGAGTAGTGCGGGCATTCCAGCGCCACATGCAGTTCATCATGCAGGGGCTGTAACCCAGCAGGAAATTGCAATGCGCAGTACGGGCACACGCGGCGGTGCCTCGGCACACGCGACCGAGCAAACCGTCCACGATGCATCCTGAGGTGATTCCAACAACCTAGGCGGAACCGTAGCAGGGTTTTGTGTTGACGAGCGGGAAGGTGCATCGACAAGTGAGGGTGTCTGCCCTCAGCCGGGGAACGCAATCCCACCCGCCTCAAGTATGCACAGTATTTGGGGTAAAACTTAACGCGCCACGGGCACTGTTGTGAGAGTAGCCGACGCTCGCTAAGGGCCAGCGTGATGCGTTCTCTCAAAATTGTGCGTAGTTTGTCTGTAACGCTGTCCACATCGAGACGCAGACCCCAAAAGTACTGAACAGTGCCAGAGGGGAATGCATGCACTGTCGGTGCGCGTACAGCCGCGCTGTATCGCTCATCTACCATGCCAACATCCACAAGAAAGCGGCACACTTTGTATGACGAGCATGTGGTGTCATGAGCTGACACCATACGCTCTAGATCTGAGTAAGCAACCAGGCCTGGCATACTATCAGCAGGTAAATCGCGCACCTCATTCCAGAAACGCAGGATGCATGCAACCCAATGGACTTGCAAGGGATCAGCTCCAAATTCCTGAAGCAACGACCAGTTGGTAGCGCTAACCGCCCCGCCAGCCACAAAACGCAGGAAATCAAATTGGATTTTCTCCAAACTGTTCTCAGGGGGGTTGTGCCATGCTGTGCTGCGTGCTATGCTGTGCAGGTGATGGAGCAGCAGACGGTGTCCATCGCCAAGGCTGGCATCACCACCACGCTCAACACGCGCACCACCATCCTGGCGGCCGCCAACCCCGCGTACGGCCGCTACGACAAGCGGCGCAGCCCCAGCGACAACATCAACCTGCCGGCGGTGGGTTGGCCACGAGCGAGAGAGAGGGAGAGGGAGAGAGAGGGCTTGCGTCAGCCCGTCTGCTCACCTTCGAGCACTGCCCACAGCGCCGCCCTGGCGCCCGCTGCTCCCCCCGCGTTAAATCTCTCATACCGCCACAGCTGCCCCTTGACTGCCCAGCGCCCACATCCCACCGGACTCCTCACGTATGAATGCATGTGCATGGCATGGACTGCCCACATGACCCCGACTACCTCACGTGTGCATAAGCGTGCATGTGTGCTCAAACCTTGCACCATGGTCGTGACATGGCTGGCCGGCTGCTGCTGCTCGCAGGCGCTTCTGTCGCGCTTTGACCTGCTGTGGCTGCTGCTGGACGAGCCCACCACCGCGCTGGACAAGCGCCTGGCGCGACACGTCCTCACTGTGCACCTCACCGGAAAGGTAAGCATGCGTGTGCAGGCGCCGGCCGCGACACATATAGTTCACAATAAACAGGCAATAAATACAGATTTGGTGATTTTCACGCTGCGGTACGATTTATCTTTTCTTATTCATTTTATACCGCAATCGAGCGTTATTGCCCACGGGACAGCCCTAAGAGCTCCACGTCAGCCCAACATCATCAACCGACCGCTGCATCGTCAGTGTTTCATGCAGTACAAGTACCGTTCGTTACAATGCCTCAGTGTCTCATCGCTGTGCGGTGCCCGGGAGCCAAACAAGGATGCCAGGGGTCAATCGATCCTGAGAACTGATGCCACTTGGTTGTACCTTCAGTTGTTAGTCTTACTTCTCTTTGACAGTCAACCAGCGAGTCACTCGCCTGCTTTGACGCGCGTGTGTGTGTGCTGTGTGCAGGCCCCGCCGCCCGCTCAGGACGCCGGCCTCGTACCGCAGCGCCTGCTGCGCGCGTACGTGGGCTACGCCAAGCAGTTCAACCCCGACATCCCGGAAGAGCTCACCGGTGAGCGGGGGACGGGGCTCAAACCATACCAGTGGCAATAATAAACGACACGGCTTCCACATCCGTTGAATGGGTAGTGGCATGATTGGCAGGGAAATGGCGCAAGCCAAACTGTGCCTGCAAGTGTTAACCTGTTGGTGTGTTGTTGAATGCTTCACGTGTGTGTGTGTGTGTGCATGCGCGTGTGCTGATGCATGCATGCAGACTACATTGCCACCATCTGCGCGGAGCTGCGGCAGCTGGAGAAGGCCGCGCTGGGCGCGACCGCCACCGCCACCTACACCGCGCACGCTGCTGTCCATCCTGCGCCTCTCGCAGGCGCTCGCGCGGATGCGCTTCAGCAACGCGGTCACGCAGGTGTGCGGCGCTTAACGCATGCCGCGCTGCGCTATGACAATGCACCGGTCGTGCACACGCCGTCAGGATGCACATGCCTTCAGGAAGCCATGCCTTTAGAGTTTTAGACTGACATCCCGGTCTGCAGCGTAGGATGCCTTTCGGATGCCATGCCTTTGGGATGCATCCCGGTCTGGCGCAAGGGGTCCTACTGCATCCAACACGTGTGGCACGTGTCTGATGTGTGATGTCTCACCCTCTCTTTCTTGCGTTTGTTCGCAGAACGATGTGGACGAGGCGCTGCGCCTGATGCGCATGTCAAAGTCCTCCCTGGAGTCAAGCGGCTCCGGGACCGACCGCGCCGACATTGAGCGCACCGAGGACCCGGTCTCTCTGGTGTACCGCGCCATCAAGGAGCACAGCACGCGGTCGGGGGAGATGGAGGTGAGGTGACGGCGCAGGCGCAGGGTGTGTGGCGGAATGTGCGGCCGGCTGGCTGGTACAGCCAACAGAGCTGCCTGGCTGACGCTGGTGCTTCAAATGCACACATACACACGAACTAGCGGGATAGAATGCGATGATGCTTGGTGGTTTGCAAGCCTATAGTAGGAAGGGGTGGGTGGCATTGTCTGCTCTATCGCATGTCAGGCCTCGTTGCTGCTCACTCATGCCGCCCCCTTCAACTCAACTGGCCCGAAAGAGATTCAAACCTACAAATTTCTGACTTGCTGCTCTCGCTTAACCTGGTATACTAATCTCGTGCGTGGCGCCATATCTTGCGCACCACCTACCGCAGATCCCCTACTCCAAGATCGTGGAGCTCACAAAGCGATTCAACGTGTCGGTGAGTACAACAATAGTGTCCTGTGGGTGCGACGAACCGTGGGTGCCATCCAACCCCTGCCCGATGCGCTTTCTCTTCTCGCCCACGCTGCGAGCCCGGTCAGCGTACGCAACGCACGCTGGGAGGCTCACTCAGCCCGCCCATGCATGATTCGTTTGTCCTTGGTGGCGAACGTGCGCTCGCATGCGCCCGTGCTGCTCGACTCGCATCCACGCCTCGCATCAGGCTCGCGTGCGATTCAGCTCTCCCTCCCTTCCGCGGTTCAACACAGGCGGGGTACCACACCTACCACAGCACGGCCCGCAGGGTGTGTGTGGCATGCCGACCGATCGTTCCGCTGCATGTGTACACGGTCAATGTCACTGACAAAGTGGGTGCTGCGCCGTGCTGTGCTGTGCGGTACGGCTGTACTGCAGCGCGAGGACATCCTGGAGTGTGTGGAGGAGTACGAGCGCATCGCGCTGTGGAGCGTGGAGAGCGGCCAGGACGGCAACCCCATCGTCACGCTCATGATGGAGGAGGCCATGTGAGTGCAGTACACAGCCGCGGTACAGATGCAGCACTGCAGGACGACACACCACTCATGCGTACGTGTTACCATGCACAGGCCATGAAGCAGGCCAGCAATGCGAATGTCAACTCGCTGCATGTGCTTAATGTGAGGTAGTGCAACGTGGTGGGCGGTAATACAGTATCCAGCGCCGGATCTGCTGCTGCCAAAATGCGCATCACATCCATGCGCCTGCCTGGTGGATCGCGCCTGCATGGAAGCATCCCTTCATGCAGCATGCGCCAGCAGCGCGCCGCTATTGCCTTAGTGCCTGCATCTTGACTGCATGCGACCGACAGACACGCTACGTGCAAGCCATGGTTTGGCCATGCACTGTGGCCTCGAGCCAGGTGTTGCGCTTGCTGTGTGCTCCAGAGCTTGGCATGATTGCCCTTGCATGTGGTGCTGTGACTCAATCAAACCGTGGCGTGCACCGTGGCGCACGCACTGGCGAGCTTTCAGCTTCTTTCAGGCTCTGCTCCGGATTCTGCTTGCGTTTTGGCCCAAAGCATCCTGGCCAACGTCCCCATGCCGTCTCTCCCCCTCCCTGTACGGATATGTTATGCAACCTCAGTTTACAACATCCGCATGCATGTGCCGTTGTGCCGCTGTGGCTACACGGCCCCGCCTGGGTGCGCGACTAAGAATGACCACTGGCCCCACCTGTTCATGCCTGTTGTTGCATTCTCGACTGGTTGCATTCTCGACGGGTTCCTCGGATTGCTCGACTTCGTACGCTGCACCTCTGCCATCCCCCGCACCCGCACCCGCACCCGCCACTGCCAACTGCAGCGTGCAGCAACCCCTCAATGCTGCGCTCGCCCCAACCGCACCACGGCTAATCGGCAACCATTGGTAGCCGAGCATTATCCAGCGACGCCCACGTGCGCCTGCCTGACACGCCTGCTGCGGCCGCTCCCACTCACTCGCATTAGGTGGCGCTCACACCCAGTCACAGCACACGCTCTAACGCGCCAGGCAGTGCTGTAAGCAGCACCAGCGCCTCCGGTGTAACGTGATCCTTCTAATTTTCCGTTTGGTTGAGGTCATCTCAGATCGGTATGTCCAGGCTTGAGCTTTCATGCCCGGAAAAGCAATACCCGAGTAGCGCACTGCATACATGGACACAGAGAAAGACAGGCGGACGCCGCTGCCTGGAGTGATCATGCACCACATGAATGAGGTTGCACCGGTTGACATGCAGCAGTGTTGAGAACTTATCCAGCACCGGTAAGATCCGTCTCGCGCCTGCTCTCCCAGACTCCACTGGGTTGGCGTTCAGCGCTGCCTGCTGCATCAGTAGGTGCGCATTCACACTCCCGGCATTATGATGCACACAATGCGCCGCCCCTTCATGGCCTGCGAGGCCACCTACTGGATGTCATCCAAACAAGCAGCTGCTCCTGCTGCGCCACGTCAATGTGGCGGCCCAGCAGCTGAACCAATGCATGCTTGCAGCAGTACAGCCTGGCCTGTTCGCCTTGTACATATTGCCAAGGTTTGGGCTTAGTGATGGGTGACGGTCGCAGTTCTGTACACAGAGCCGTACACTCATACCGTACATATTACCAGGCACAAAGCATACTCGGGCCACAGGCACTGCCGCGAGTATTCTTTGACTTTAACTATACAATATCAAAATGACAATCAAGCAAGGCCGTTGCTGCAACGCTATTTCCCTCACTCTCATGATTTTTGTCTTAGCATCAACGCAACGCTTGTACCGCTTGCGCATTCGCGGAACTGGGCCGACAGTATCTGTGCTGTGTGTAGTGGTGAGGGTTCCCAGCACAGCTTGTTAGCCGTGTTTATATAGCATGTGCCAAGTTCATACTTTGCAAGTCCCCACCAAAAATCCTCCGGGAATTGTGTTCTCAGCCAACGTTGCTCAGTAGGACCGTGAACGAAGGACCCGCAAGACACCAGCAAGGACCACCAGCAAGGACCGCAGGTGCACATACAAGGTGAGTGGGCGTATTCCTGTTGTGTTTAGGTCTGTCCGCCTGGGCCTTTGCTGGGGTTCGTGTAAGCGTTTTGTTCTGGTCAAGGGCAAGTCAATAGCAAACACGCACCTGGTGCAAGGCCTGTTCAACCTACCAGCAGTCTCTGCAGTCCTGAAATTTTTGTGTGCTACCAGGCTGTCGTTGGTCCTCCGTTTGCGCAGGGCAGAGGCTTGCTTCGAGCCGGGCTTGCCCTTACTTTGACCAGGTCTTCCTCAGTCCTGCTGAGCATGGAGCTTATAGCTTGCCCTGCCGCGGAGGAGTTTTTCCTTTCTTTATTCAAGGTGAGGCCTTTTTGCTTGGGCTTGTTGTGGTTGTCACGTCCAGGCAGAGGCCTTTTGAGCACTGCCAGCAAAACCTGCTGTCCAGCCAGCATGCTTGAGCTGGCGTGAT
This sequence comes from Chlamydomonas asymmetrica, assembly GCA_001662385.1. Classification (NCBI taxonomy): domain Eukaryota; kingdom Viridiplantae; phylum Chlorophyta; class Chlorophyceae; order Chlamydomonadales; family Chlamydomonadaceae; genus Chlamydomonas; species Chlamydomonas asymmetrica. Next base: position 6,052 of record BDDA01001004.1, on the reverse strand, counting down.
TGAGGGACACACAAGATGGTGTTTCGAAATAGCAGGGTTTTTCTTATCGTATGGGCTTTTCTGGAGGCCCTACAGCTTTCCCTGAACGCCTCAGTAACTGCGCTGCAAGCGCTGCCTCTTTGGCACATGCGCAAGGTTTGCAGTCAGGTTTACAAGGAAACCCTGTGCAGGCTTCTTACAATAACGCTAGCAGTCATGTGTCGGCAGCCCACATTGTTTGAAGCTCGCACATGATGCGTTAGCCCAAACCTGTTCTCGCTCTGCAAGCTGGTGGGCTGGGGTTCGCGCAGCAGGGGGAGGCCAAAAGCAATTGTGACTTACGGGTCTCCATACTTGGTTGTTTACAGCTGTTCAGTATTCAGTTGAAGGAGGGCGTACTCACTCTGCTCCCGCTGCTTATTCCTTGACGCTTGCAAGCGCTGGCAGGAGGCAGCCAAAATAACAGCCAGCGCTTTGGATGTATAGTTTACCTCAGAAGCAGTGGGGGTGAGTGCTAGCCTTTGAGCACGCTTACCTGACACCATGCACATTCTGTGACACTTGCGGATGCAGGACCCATCTGCTGCCGCTGCTCCCACCCCACCGACCATCTCTCGCGCAATGGCGCACACGCAGCTCCTCAGCCCAGACACACACCCCTCAGCACCCCAGCACCAAATGCAGCAGCCAGCACCAGTCATCAAACCTAGCCAGGACGTGCATGACTCTGGCGACTTGGCCGTTGCTCCACGCCCTCTCAAGCGCGCGCGATATGGCGCCGCACCAGCTGCACTGGAGGCAGGAGCAGCACCCGCTGACGTGGCTTTATCCAGCCCGCCTATCAGCACCAGGCACGGCTCTGACTGCCAGCCTGAGCCCCTACACCACGGCGCGTCACTAACATGCTGCCGCGGTGCCAGCAGCAGTGCCAGCACCGCTCCTTGGCGGGTGTCGTTTGATATGCTCCCTATGGAAATCCTGGAGCATGTCGTCACCTTGATGGAGGGCCTGCCAGACATTACAGCCTTCGCCAGCGCATGCAGGTATGAAAGGGGAGCCAGCGCATGCATGTATGAACATAGGCGTTGCCTGTGAGTGTGCTGCCGCCCTAGCCTGCGGTGTTGTGCACGCTTCGCTCTTTGCCGCCAAGGACTGGAGGGGTCTGCTCGTTTGAAGCGCAGCCTGTGCGCATCTGGTGGCCATTGCCATTGTGGGGCACTATGGCATCTGCTGAGATGTTTCCCACTCCCCCTTTCCTGACATGCAGGCTAACCAGCAAGGCCGCCAATCCGGTGGCGCTGGCGGGCTGGCTTGCGCGGCGCTTCCCCCGCTGCCCACTGCACTACGCGGTGCGACTGACGCACCTGACCACCAAATGCAACGGCCGCATCGGCTGGGATGGTGGAGCGGACTTTCAGTCCATGACTTTCCCCTCCATGCTGAGAAACGACATCCGCGGCCAGCGCTTTGTCAGCCAGGTTGTCCAGCACCTCGTGCGCGTATTCAAGGCCGACCCCAACTCTGGGGAATGCTACAGCGAATCAGGCAGGAAGAGGGGGGTCTTCCGCCCGCTCTTGCTGGCGTCAGCGCGTGGCCTGCTGCATGTAACAGACATGCTCCTGCAGCTTGGCGCAGATGTGAACGGCCGCAGTGGAAAGGGCATGACGGCGCTTCACCTTGCGACCAAAGGCGATGTCTGCCAGCTGCTCTTGGCAGCTGGTGCTGACTTCACCGTCGCTGCAGGGGAGGCGCAATGGGTGCCGCTGCACTCAGCAGCGTCAACGCTGGAGGACCCCAGCCTGGGCAGCTTGCACGCACTGCTGGAAGCCGGGGCATCCGTGAGCGCTGTGAACGCGCATGGCAATACGCCCCTTCATCAGGCTGTGCTCGGGGTGGAAGATGCGGTGCGGGTGCTGGTGAGCAGGGGAGCTGACCTCAGGGCTACCAACAACTACCTCGGCACTCCTCTTCATACAGCCGCCAGCATGGGCAAGGCGTACTGTGCATCCGTGCTGATTGAGCTCGGCGCCCCCCTGGACGCTCTTGACGAGGATGGCTCGTCACCGCTTGACGTTGCGGAGCAATGCGGTTATGAGCAGGTGGCGATGCTGCTGAGGGACGCAATGAACCCCCAGCCACCACCTCAGCCCCAACCTGCGCCTTCACCACCACCACATGCCGAGCTCGCCCCTCCGCAGCCGCCAGTCCTCCCTCCGCCTGCCATGCGTGCCGACCACTTCCAGTCTTACGGCCAGCCTCCATTCAATCCCCATGTGGCGCACCCGCAACGGCCGGCCACGGCCGTGTTCGCACACCCACACCCACACCTACACCCACACCCGTTTCTTAACCACTGTGCATCATTCGATCCATTCCGCCAACCAGCATGTGTATGGTGGGAATGCACCAGGCATGATGGCATACGGCCAGCCTGCTTCCTTTCCGCTCCCCCTGCCCCTCGCCCCCGCCCGCGCCCAACTCCACTTTCCAATGCATGCGGGTGCATCGCTGATGATGCCTGCGCCTATGGCCATGCATCCGCACATGCATGCCATGCCCGCATACGGGGTTGCAGCCCACCAGCCCTTCCCGTCTTGGTATCGATGAAGCCATCAACAGGTTTTGGTGTTCACGCTGCTGACAGATTCCATTTCAATCTTGTCTCTTCATCCCGCATCCAAGGTCAGTCACTGACCGTGACTGCCTGATCTTGCCATCCATGTCCCCCCACCTCTCTCCCTCCGATGCATGTGTGGCTTACCTGAACCCGCTTGTGGGCTGCCCTGAGCCTTTGGCTGGCTGGCCGAATGCAAACAACAACAAATACACACGGCTGCTGGACCAAACTGCATTCCGCCTGCCATGAAGCATGTGCATGTGATCACCTCCTGGATCACCTCGCACGCATGTGCATATCTCAATAGCTGGTCTGCACTGTCAATTGCACGTGTTCATGCACGCTAGTACCTTGAACACTGAGGTATGACTATCATGTTACCATGCACGTGCACACAAGCATGGTTGCCCTCTGGAGGTTGAGACGAGGTATGTCTCTGGGCGCTTGCACTTGTAAGCAGAAGGCATAGCTTACATTGCAGCAGCCTGGCAGGTAGGCAGGGACTCGCCAGCACATGCATGCCGCAACCACGCTTTGCTCGAGAGGGTGTGTGCGTGATTGTCAATGGCCATAGCCCGCTTCAATCCGCAGTGCCACCACGACACATGCACTTAGCGCCCCGCTTCAGTCACGACAGGAACAGGAGAGGGCACACAGCGACACTTTGGTATTAAAACTTGGAATGGTTTGGCGACCCCAATCGGCTACGCAGTATGCAGTATGCACCCAGGACGGCCGCGGTCAGCTGCATAGAACCACTCTGCTGCAGCACAGCAGAGTGGTTCTGACATCCGGCGGTCAGCATAAAACGCTAGCGGGCATGGCTCATCCATGCAAGCACAAACAACACTCACAAGACCACACTGCATTTCACATGCATGTGCATCAGCCATGCATGTGCATCAGTGCTTATGATCACTTTTTACGTGTGTGCATAGCATACCTGGTCTTGTGATAGCGCGTGTTCATGCACGCTAGTACTTTGAACTACTTTGAACACTGAGTCATAATGTTATCGTGCACACGCGCAAGTATGGTTGTACTCTGGAGATTGAGACATTGTTTGGTCTCTGGGCGCTTGCACTGGTAGGCAGAAGGCAAAATACGTACATGACATTGCAGTAGCCCTTAGGCAGCGTAGATAGGCAGCGGCTCGCCAGCACGTGCACGCCACAATCATGCATAGCTCGAGGTGTGTGTAATTATGTCAACACCCATCGCTCACGCCCATCGCTTCAATCCGATGTGCCACCACGACACATGCAGGTGCTCAGCGAGCCGCGTCAGTCAATATAGGGTAAGAGAAGAGGGCGCACAGCGACATGTTGACATGGAAACATGGATGGCGTGCCGACTCCAATCAGCTATACAGGATGGCCGCAGTGAGCTGTAGGGAGGTGCAAGCAGCGCGCAAAGTGTCACCCTAACTCCTAGGTCATAACGGCGGCAAACAGCATGGGAACAGGTACGGTACTGTGCATGAGAAGTTGAGAACACAGGTGTCGTGTATCAGGAGGCCAGCAGTCCTACTGGCCCGCGGGAAAGAGAAACATCACACCACCCGGATCAGTATATCCACAAAGGCCCCCAGTCTGGGGCAGCGCATCAGTGGAAGCAGCCATAGAAGCCCAAGCGAGGTGTTCTCGTTATTCACTCAAGCCAAAAGCGTCAGTCATGGTCAAGACCGGCCAACGATCACATGGGGAACATTCCAAAAGGTAAAGGAATCATGAGTGATTACCACATGGTAGCAGGAGCAATCCAACACACCCGCAGCTGGGCTACCTCCAGTGTTCATGCAGCCATCAGCATGGACAGTGGGCACGGCAACAAACGGATGTGTGGGAGGCAGCGATTGAACAGAACACTTGGCACCACTCCATGCAACCACAGGCAAAACGATGCACATGCGTCAATCATCAGCGCAGCTGGTAAGCGCACACCAGTTGGTCCAGAGTGGTTCTGATATCCAGCGGTCAGCGTAAACCGCTAGCGTGCACGGCTAGCATGACAATAAGCAGGCTGGCATGGCTGACGTAGAGCTCACAGCACATTGACGAGGATGCAGCAGTATCATGAGCAGGGCCGGCAAAACCCGTTATGCACCGCTGGCAGCGGCCTTTACATCATCATCAGTTGCATGTACAGGCCCGCCTCCATGGTTGCCGGCGCGCTGCTTGCCGTCGCGCGCCTGTTGCGCCAGCTCGGCGACGCCATTGCTGTTGCTGGCTGGAGCGGCATGCCCGGCCGCCCCCTCATGCCCCGCCCCGGCCGCCTCCTCACGCCTCTTCCCGGCCGCCCCCTCATGCCCCTCCGCCGCTGACTGGTTGACGGAGGCAGCTGAGCCTGGCGATGATGCTGCGGATGCACCACCACCTGCATGGCAGGCGCAGTGCATAGTGAACTAGTGATGCAAACAGCATACATGGTCGCCAGCATCAACAAGCTCACGGGCATGAGGATGTGCGCCGCACCCAGCTATGCCAAGCACTGTAGGTAGGTGTCAGACATCAAAACTGAGGTCGAGGTCGAGGTCGATAGCCAGCCCGTTTGCCGTGCTCGTGCACCCGATCACCATGCTGACCTCTGGTACACAAGGTCTTCGCGCCGTGCCCTCACGAGCATGGGTGTTCAGTGGTGCCAACGCGTGCGAACAGGCTGGGCCCAGGGTTCAGCAGTGGCATACACGCACCTGATGCGGAGCGCGACTGCTCCTCCTGAGCGCGCACCGCCAGGCCCTGCTGCTGGCCCTCGCGCCCCGGGTGGCCGCCACGGCCACGGCGATTGCGGCGGTGGGCTGGCGCACGTGCGCAACAGTGCATGCCGGGTGCATCGGGTGTGGCACAAAACAAAGAGCATTAGTACCGGTCACACTGTTGTGTAAGCAGGGCGTCACTCTACCATCCAGGGTGGAAGGCAGCATGCAACCTCCCGGTCACAGGCAACATAGGCAGGAAGGCAACTGCCATTGAATGCACACCACGAATGTGGGTCACGCATTGTCACACTCAGAGCCACAGCACCGCGGAATGATGCCCAGTCATCAGACATGAAAACAACTGGGTGCATTGCACCAGCATGTCCTGCAAATCCTTACATTCCTCACCCTGCAGGCAGCGCGGTGCGTATGGTGCGTTGACCTGTGAGCTCTGTGAGAGCGCTGGCTGCTGCTGCTGCACGGCCGGCTGCTGCTGTAGTGGCTGCTGCGGCCGAGGTGACGCTGACACACTAGCGCAGCTAGTGTTGGATCCGCTGCCGCTTCTGCTCTGGTGCTGGTGGTGGTGGTGGTGGTGCTGCTGCTGCTGCTGCTGCTGCTGCTGAACAGCGCGCCTGCCGGCAGCATGCTGCGTCACCTGCAGGCTGGGGGAGGGTGACAGCCTGTAGCGTGCCTGTGCTGAGAGTGGTGGCTGTGCCAGGAGGTGGAGCGAGAGGGTAAGGCGGGGGGTGCGCCGGAAG
>BDDA01001003.1:20044-35932 GCA_001662385.1 Chlamydomonas asymmetrica | reverse complement strand
CTCGTCTCCTTCTCCCCCTACCACCCCCCTTCTCATGCCCTCTATGTTTGCCGCGCGCACGCCTCCCCGCTTGTTCTTCAATCCCCCAATCACCCATCTGCCGCGCATGACGATGAATGTTCGTCCCCCCTCATTACAGTCGTTCCCCAATCCCCATCAATCCCCTCACCTGTCGCGCATGACGATGAATGACTCGCGGCTGGCGTACTTGTCGGTGGGCATCTTGACAGCGCCCTCCTGGTCGTCCTCCTCCTTGTTGAGCATCGTCTGCACCTCCATCTCCTCGCCCGCAACGTTCACCTTGGTCGACACGCGGATGTCGCCGTGCAGCAGCACGTGCTCGTGGATCTGCAGGCGTGCGCGGATTCACAGCACGCTGAATTGTCAGTGCCGTGCCTCGCCTGGTCGCATGCGTGCGTGACCAGCTGGCATGCAACGGATGGACAGGGGGGGGAGGTGCGGTATGGTCCACGGCCTGGGTAGGCAACGCAAAGATGCCTTGACAGCTGAGCAACAAACCAGCCCTCGCGTTTGTGTCAGTATCCAACATGGGCTGACAGGCACCAGCAGGGCGACCCTGAGTCCCCAGGGCAGCGCTCACCATGACACGCAGGTGGTGGGCGATAAAGCCCCAGATGTTCTTGGACACGATGTCCAGCACCGAGTGGAAGATGGACGAGGTGTAGAGGGAGATGTGGCCAAAGCCCTCCTCGCCCAGCAGGAACAGCACGGGGAAGCAGCACCAGGAGCCAAAGTAGATGCCGGCCAGCACCTTGACAACCATGCGGCACTTGCCCTTGGGGCACTCGTGGTAAGCGGAGATGTAGACCTGCGGTGTGCACGCAGGGGTGTTTAGGGTGCAGGGATGTAGGTACCTACATGGAAGCAAGAAGGCGCCACAGGGCACCTGTTGCTATGGGCATACGCGTGCATGCGTCAGCACCCACTCAGCTCCCACCTTTGAGGCCTGGAAGAATGTGTACGAGCAGTAGCAGAGGGCAAAGAAGAAGAAGAGCCACTGCAAAAGAGAAGCGCAAAGGCACAGCAGGAAAGGAGCTAGTGAGTAGTTGGTTTGCGACCGCCAGTAAATTTATGGCTGCTGGAGCATGCAAATGAGATTGATGCGTGTGTGTGGGGGGGGTGATGCTGGTGCCTGTGCACCGATGGAGGTTGCAGAACCACCTCATGTGTGGGAAACTGCCCAAATGCAAGATCAGGGATGGAAAAAGCCGAATTCATTGATTCAGGTGATTTGGGTTGGTCTAGAACCCAGAATCACCAAACTGGGCAAAGCATGCATGCATGGCGCCAATGAAGCTGTGCAGTACAAAGTACCTTGGGCCATCCAGAAGACATGGCGGCGAGTGTTCCGAGGGTGATGCAGCCGACATCCGAGATCAGCAGTCCCATGGTGCGCTTGTTGTAGTTTTCGGAAAGGCCAGTGAGGTTCGACATGTGGATCAAAATGACCTGCGCGAAACGAGCACACAAAATTAATCAAGCACACGCATGTGGGTCAGCGGCAATGGTCAGGACCTCTCTTCACTGCATGCACCAAGCCTGATGCGGGTGGGTGGGAGGACTGCTGCAGACCAGCACAAACCAACACGCGCGCACTCGTACACGCTCGGGCGCAAGGGCATAAACGCACACGATTGTGCGCACATGCTCCAAGCATAGTGGGACAGCCAGTGCACGAACCCACCGGACAAGTCATGAGCCACTCTGCGTAGCGCCTGCAACGTGGAAACGCACGCAAGCACCGAAGCACAGGCAGGGTCAGGAAGCTTTGTGTGAGCAGGCGCACCAATTCAAGTTCTGGTTTGATAAGTTGAAATGTCTGTCAGTCCTGAAATTGCTGCAGGCTGTGCCAGGGCAGTGGTGCAAGTGCACGTACCAGTAGAACACTCGGTTGCCGTTGGATAGGTAAAGGAAGCATGGGGTGTCAAACTCCTTCCAGACCTCAACGAAGATCTTGGAAGCTGCGAACAGCACACAACAGGCGTATGTTGCAGGCGTGGTTGAAGAGATTCAGAACAGCTCAGACTTGGCGCGGTAGGCGCGTAAGCGCAAGCTTGTTGAACAGGCGCCAGGGAAGCAACTCACTCTCAACAATACACACGTAGACCTCCTCCCACCTGTAATATAAGCGATTTGTGAAAATATGCACACAAGTGGGTGTTGTCAGCTGCTTATAAATAGCTCGGGATACGCACGGTCAACGTCAGCGTTTTGCAAGCACGACAATTGAGATATTGTCAACGTCGCCTTACCCAGTTGTTGCGTGGAAAGAGTGCCAGATGTAGTATATCAGCATGACGATGCCCATGGCAATCGTTATCCACTGGAACACAGCTACATGCAGCGAACCCGGGCGGACGGGTAACAGCACGCACTCGTCAGTCACGCACGTTGACTTGTGCACATAGAGAAAGAACGCAAGGAGATGCAGAGCTCCCTATGCAAGTGGGTGCCTGGCAGTGCAATACGCCCGCAGCTTGTTTGAGGCAGGTGGACCGATCATGCCCACGCGGACGACTCACTGTTCAGCGTATACTGAAGGCTGTTGCCCTTGGAGGCATACCAGTCAGCACAGTAGCAGGTGGTGTTCATCATACATATCTGCCCGGTCATATTGTTCTCGCATGTTGTCCAAGTGGGCCTGCAGCAGGTTTGTGTTTGGCAGCAAGTTCAGCATGAGCCCCATGATGGGCTTTGGTCACCAGCAGCTCAAGGTGGCGAAGACGACTCACGGCGCGGAGATCAACATCCTATGGGGCATGTTGTAAGTCGAGTAGTCCACATAAGGGGCCAACCCCGTAAAGTCCGTGAAGAGCTCCATGGTCGGGGGCACTTTAATTGAGCTTTGGTGTCGGCAAGTGACTTGTTGCTTGAGTTGCCACAGCGAATTGCGCTTATGCGTGGAGCTGTCTAACAGCAGGCTCGCTCTTCCAGTCGAACAGCCTGTCAAAGGGTGGAAGATGCGGCTGCAGCTCCTTGGTACAACTTAAGAATGGCCCCAGCAAATCCACCCTCAGCATTGCCCGACACTTAGAATCGCCCACCAGGCCATCCATTTGCAGGCCCATCATCCGCGCAGGTCTCCAATGTATGCCACATAACTCAATACCTGCCTGTTGTCTGGGTCTTCTTGCACAGGCGTTCCACTGGTCAGTCACAGGTTTGCACCATTACAGGAACCGAAACCTTAAACCTTGAAAAGTGCTGTGCCTTTCCTGAACTCATAGCTGGCTGCACTTTGCACCTTAGCCCGTTTGTTAAACGTGTTGCAGCGACACTGAAGATTTGGTCAGCTATCCGGTTGTTGATTATCTGCAGGAGCACTGCAAACATGCTGGCTGGAAAGTGGAAGGTGTGGAGTTCACGAGACCAGCGAACAGCCGGACCTGAGGTTCCCACGGATACGGAAATGCTGTGCTCCTGGTAGGATGAGATGGAAAAGCTTTTCCACTACAGTTCCACTACAAACCCACGCAAAAGTCCGAGGCCCCCACGTTGGCAACGCGCAAAGGCATGAACCCCCCCGAGAAGTGTTGCTCGCCCTGAAAACGTGTTGCGCCCTAGCACACGGCCGTCTGTTCACCATGAGGGCCAGATCATACTCATGTGCCATTGCCCCAGAGCCTTGCTTGACAGACAGCAGGCACCGCCATCATTCACGGCGAAGTGCGTTCAAAGGCCGTGAGTGCGAACAATCCTGTTGTGTATCCTCATGCACTCATACCGAGTGTTTAGGATTGACTAGATGCTGGAGTTTGTACCGCTTGGTGCTCCTGCGTCCCCTGCACCAGATGGACCCAGAGTCAGGTGTACTGGCACTGCCCGAGTGTCAAACCTAAACCCTCACCAACGACGGGTTGCTCGAACATAAAGTGCTTGCATAACGGATTAATTTCATAAGACAGACAACCAGGCCTGCTTGTATGCAGTTGAGTCCTGCCGACTCGAACCTGCCAGCCCATGTCTGGAGCTCCAGTATGTGAGCAGCAACAACAAGAAGCATAGCTTCGAGCGTATTTTCGGAGTGCTTGGGGGAGGTTCCACTCCTGTATTGCATCACGTTCACTCACCCGCATTCCGCCTTACTAAGCTCCTGCCCTGACTCCTGTACTCCAGTGAGTGTCCGACATGCCACCTGCCTCATCACTTGAAGCCTATCCTTACTCCGAACCCTGTCTTAGTCACTCGTATCTCTCTGTCTCTCTGGACGTAAGGTCAATACACATCTGAGTGTAGTTCTCACCGCACGCAAATAGGAACCGCTTCTCCACTGACCAACAGTTAAGCACTGACCCTCCTGGTTGATACATCTGTGCCTGGTTCTCGTCCTCTTTGGTCGTGTTGTGCAAGGGGTGCCTTCTGGTGCGATGTCTGGCCCGCTTTGCTTCTCAGCCGACGAAGCGCATGACGCGTGTCCACTGTCATTGTGCTATGGACAAGAACACAGCCCTGTAAAGCTGGAGGCACACACTTCAAACGTCACCGGCTTGTGCTTTTGCCCTGCCAGCGGCGCGACACTGGAGGCCCTTGTCTCCACATCAAGGTTGGGGAACAAAATACAGACGGTGGACGGCAGCATCAGCACGGCTTTCAAAACCACACCGTCCTGCTTTGGAACACATCAAGCGCAGCCCAGCACAGCGTCCTGTGCAACCTTCAGCGTGGATGGATCGACCCTGGCTTTCGCGACCACGCAGGGGCACATTGACATTTTGACACGAGAGGCCGGCGTGTACAAGCACAGCAAACCCCTGACGGGAGCACACTTTGGTGCGGTTCTGAGCGTTGCCTTCAACCGTGTGGGGACCATCCTGGCGTCAGCATCATCGGACGGCAGCGTCGCGGTTTGGGGCGCAGGCGCGGAGTTTCAGCTCCTTGGCGTTCTCAAACGTGCAAGGGAGGTCACACACGTCTCGTTTCATCCGCAAATGGACACAGGTTGGTTCATGGCTTGGGCCCTATGCTTGCACAAGGAATCGCGGTGCCATGGTGGCGAGGATTTGCCAGAGGGGATAGAAAATGCCCAACCGTGAAGGCAGGAAGCATCAAGAGCAACAGTCACATCCCAATTTTCTCTGAACGCTTCTGTGGTTCCCCACTTTGCTATTGTAGCATCTTACTGTCATGCACCAAGCGTGCGCACTTGGTGTGTTTTGCCAGGAGGTCACAGCTCCCAGCAGTGATTCCCTTCCGGCCACCATAGCACAGTGCCATACAGGGTAAAAGCACATCCTGAACTACTTGCCATCGTCAGAACAGCGTAGTGTGGCCCCTTTGAAATGCCGGCTCACGGACACAACCGAAACCACGATACGCCACGATATGGACTATCACAAGTGTGAGCAACCGGTTGGTAAACAAGTGGAAGCAGAGACTAAAACATTCGCAGGGGCCGGTACACAGAAGCAGGGAGTAGCTCTGCTTGTTGCGTTGATGGCTGAGCAGCGCTTTTCGCTGCTTGCGGAATTGCATACATTTGCCGGGCCAACGCCTGCTTGCACCACACCCCTTGTGCAGTGCTGGCGGTGGCCTCGCTGGATGATACCGTCAGGCTCTTCGACGTGGGCCTCTTCTGCGACCTGGCCCGCGTGTCCGACAACGCCGCCGCCGCTCGCCGCCGGCAAAGCGCCGCCGAGGGGACGAGCTCCGCCACCTCCCCCGCCCCACCCAACCCCGCCCGGCGCTCCCTGTCCATCTCCAACCCCAGCCCGATCCGCAGCATACGCAAATTCGGCAAGGGCCTCATTGAACCCGCCTGCGTCGCGTGGAGCCCCGACGGAAGCCAGCTCGCGGTGGCGTGCGCTGGTGGCGTGTGGCTATGGGGCGACCGTGTGCCCGAGGCCGCCGGCCCCTCCCAGGGCGCCTGGCTGCAATCCGACGCGCCGGTTCACGCGGTCGCCTACTCCCCAGACGGCGAGCTCCTAGCGGCTGCCCTGTGGGACGAGGCGTCCGGGGAGGCGGGCGTGGTGGTCGTGCAGACGCGCGACTGGGCGGTGAGGCACGCGCTGGTGGCGCCGGCGGGGCAGGAGTACTCGCTGGTGTGCCCCACGCCCCTCGCGTTCAGCCCCGACGGCAGGATGCTCGCCGCAGCGTTGGTGTCGGCACAACCCCAGGTGCGGAGGAGGCGTGGTGGAGTGCAGGGCCACCTGATGCGCAGAGTTTGCAAGTTGTGCACTCGCACGGCACGTTTTGAGGGATTAACCCACGCCCCTTGCGCGTGTCGGGCACCATAGAGCATGTTGTGCGTCAACCTTGACGCACGCATCAGAATATGCATATCAGCATCCTTATTTCGCTTGTTGTGCTGCACCTTGTCGCACAGGTTCACTGCAATGACACGTATTGCATGACCGCCGCCATGTGCTCCAAGCTATGGGCTGTCAGCATGTGTCCCACATAGTTTGATCAGTATGTTGCCGTGCAAACCGCACCTTTGCACTGGTAGCACCGTCCCAACCGGAAGCCAGATTGTGTTGCGTTGCTTCTGTACACATCACGCAAGCCACACCCAGTGTTTGTCAAGAGGGGGAAACTGAACATCTGCTGAACATTTTGCATGCAGCCGCTTGCCGTGGCCTGTTGTGGTTTGTGAGGGTGAATCGGATGGTTTCTGAAGGTGTTGGATGCCGTTGCGCGCCTCGCAGGTGTGGGACCTCCAGACGCTCCCCCGCTTGGACCTGCCCGCCAAGGAGCTCCTGGTGGAGACGCGCCCCTCCCGCATCTCCGCATCACACGCCGTGGTGCTCGACCCACACATCACCACCCTCCTGGGCCTCTACTGCGGCACCACCACTGCAGCCGCCGCAGCGACCACGACGAGCGTCACTGCTGCCGGCGGCACATACGACACCAATACGGCGCGTCAGATGGCCCCAAGTCAGAATTGGTCCAAGACGGACTCTAGCAAGGAGTATCAGGCCGCGGCGGCGGCGGCGGACGTGGCGATGTACGGCTTTGCGCCAACGAGGCAGGTGGGCGGCGCGGCGGAGGCGGCCGAGGCCTTCGCGGCGGCGGAAGCGTCGGCGGCGGCGACCAAGGCGGGCGGCGCCGGCAGCGCCCCGATGGCGGCGGGCGGCACGCGCAAGGGCCAACAAGCGGCGCAGCGGCGGCACACGCGCGCGGCGGCGGCGGCGCTCCTACCGCAGGCGCAGGGCGTGAGGCCCTGGGTGACCGCCGCAGACCTCCGACTCCCTGGATCGGACGAGGAGCTAGATGAGGAGGAGCAGGAGGGAGAAGATCAGGATCAGGATCGAAACCAGGAGCAGGAGGTGGCCCAGGGCACGGGCATGATCATAGACAGCGAGGGTGACGGCTACACCAGCGGCAGCACCAGCGGCAGCAGCGGCGACGAGCGGCTGATGCACGGAAAGAGCAGCTCGTTTGATGTGATGCTCGACGTATTGCAGGTGGATCACCACAAGTAGGGCAGAGATCAGGATCTTGATCGCGCGGATGGCCCATGCGTCACCCAAGGCACGCAATATTAGTAGCAGCAAGGTAATCAAAAGCCCCTCACGCAGCCAAGCTTGCGGTTGAATCTACCTACATGCTTTCTTTTGCACCACGCAGCATCCTGCCTCGCTGGAAGTTGCGTGCCTTGCAGCAATTGCAGTTGTCCATACGGCGTTTGCTTGCGGCGTGTTGTTTCACTCCGGTCGAGGTGTCTAAAGTCACCACGCCAATACCGGTCACTCTGACGCGGAAACCGTCCATGCCGTCTGCGTGCGCAGCAGCGGTGATCCGCTTCCTCGGCAGCATGCCTTGCTGCTCGTCTGCGTGTTGCCTTGCCTTGTTTTGATGTTGCGCCGTTTCAGTGCAGCGTGCTCGCTGTCATTGTCTCGGGCTCATGGCGGGGCCGGCGCGTGCACACAGCGCGTGCCGCCCTGCTGGCGGCATCGGTGCCGTGCCGTGTGCACGGTAGAGCTCGTTCAACCTCCCAACCTCCGTTGTACGTGCGTTGGAACCCGTGGCTGCCTCGTAGTGTGGTGCCGTAGCGTGCATGCACCCCATTCGCGCGTGTCCGCTGCGCTCCGCTGCAATCTCACCACTGCCAACGCACGTTTTGTGCCCCCACCCCCACCCCCACCCCCGTGTTTGGGCCGGTGCCGTGCGTACTCGTTTGCATGATTGAATGCATGCACCTGCTGCGGTCCGGCCTTGGTACCGGTACCTAGCTCTTGCTGGCATTGCGTGAACTTTTTACCCCTGAAACGCTCCCTTGGCCAATCTGCTTGTATAGCTGCGCTGAACAAGCGAGCGGCAGCCTTGCCTCCTTTGACCCCCACAAGCATGCCTGCAGTCTTCATCCCTGCATTGCGTTATGCATCACCCCCTTAGCGCCTGAAGCAGGACCCCTACCTGCCTGCCTGCCCACATGCTCTGCCTCCATTTCGAATTCGCCCATCCCCTGCATGCTTGCCTAGTTGCCTCCATGGGGGTCATCATCTCTGTGCCTGAAGGCATCCCCACTTCATGCCTAGCAAATTTCCAATGTGTGTTTAGATACAGAGATTCTGGTTGCGATCGAGATTCTTGGCTACTTCTGGTCGTGATCATGTCGTTCACGAAAGGCCCATAACGGGTCTGCGATTTGTGTTGTAGTTTTAGATCGGCTTGGTACTGTACTGCACAGCGTCTCGGTCCCCCTGCAGTGTGACGGCAAGCGCGCCATGCATTCCCACGCACTCGACCACGTGGCATGCGACTGGCGCATCGCCTGCAAGCATACAGCGCATGCATTGCACCTGCAGACCTGCCAGGACGCGCTGCTGCAGTCGCCTGCGCGTTCGCTACGAAGCAATGCTCGTGTGCTTGGTTTGGTGTCGCCTCATCCCCCATATGTGGTGCTGGTTGTGCCGAGATTGCATACGCAGAATGCAGCAAAAACTGACGGCCTGCTTGAGACGCGATTAGGGGCCGCGCTGCTGCCTGGATTGGCATCGCCGATCATTGCCTGTGCTGCTAGCTGCTTGTTTGCTGCATTCATGCTGAGTCATGCGCTCTTGGCTGTGCTCTCCTCGCCGGCTGGGGATGCTGGATAGCGAGGATTTGGGTTTAGGCGGGACACGCCTGGAACCTTCACCGCTGGCACACGGCGCTACAGCGCTTGATGTACATGTATGCATGCTACATCATATGCCCCGTGTGCCCAGGATAGCCCAGGATAGCAGTACCACACATGCGTGTGTGGGTTGTGTGTGAGTGAGTGCGTGTGTGTATGTGTGTGTGCTGGTTGACGTGATGCGTTTGAGCCGCCTGGTAATCAACCCGGGTGTGTTTGTGTGTGCGCCCTGCGCTGTGTGTGGACGATCCTGTGATGACAAAATACTGTGCATTGCCCCTGCCCGTCATGCAAGCGTGCGATCGCTTGAGATCCAGCAAGCTGGTGCGTCGAGCTCCATGTGTCATTACTCATTACATCTGCGGTGTGCTCCAGGCGGCTTGCTGCCTGGTCTGATCGTACTGCATGCACCACAGCACCCACGAATCTGCCGCTCGCGCAGCGTCAGCTGCCCACGGGACGTCCTAGTTGATCCTAGTTTCAGGTTGCTCTAGGGGTGCCGTCCATTGGGCACTGACGGTGGGTTGTTGATCGTGGCGACCCCTGTGAAACAGGCTAGCGGGTAGCTGTCCTGCGCACATTCGCGTGACTGGAAAACACTCTGCACCGGCTGTATGCATGGCCGATGGGTTTGCAATGACTGCAAGCATATATACATCATCATGTACCCATCAGTGCCAAGCAATGTTTTTCCCTTTTTGTCTTGACCGCTCTGTCGTTACGGCTTTGGTCGTGGTTGGTCGCCCATCGCACTGTGTGCAGCGTTGCCGAGGCACTCGTGCATCATCGGCCCCCAGGCTGTGATGATGCAGAGGCTGCGGTGGCGCATCGTCGATTGGTCATTGACATTATTGTTCGTGACTCGCCAGCCGCATCCTGGCGCAACGTGCATGACAGGCGCAAGTTTAAGCCGTGCACGTGCGCCTTCTCGTTGCGCCTACACGCCCATTATTATGCCTAGATGTCATTCATCACCACAGCATTACAGCTTGCTGTATCGGCGCAGTCATGCGCGTAGGTGTTGTTTGTTGGTTTTCTGCTTTGTTTGGCTCGTGCTTGTTTGGTGCACAAGCTTCGCGTGTTGTTTGGTGTGGTGGTGGTTTCCGGACTGCGCCGCGCCCCCATCCTGCATGCGTGCACACGCGCCGGTGTGCTGGGCGACCTGATCAGGCACTCCTCTGTGCATGTGGCACTAGTTCACATGCTAGTTCACACACTGGTTCACACGCTGGTCTCCATAGGCGTGTGTGGCGCTGATCCATGCTGCTGATGGATCTGTTGTGCCTTGCATGTCTTGCATATTGTGGGCCCTTGCGGCTGACTGTTAGTGATGCACACGCACACGGCCAGATCCGCGCTTTCTGTGTAAGCGAACGAACGAAGCGTGTCGCGGCCTGGCTGTCTGCTTCCGCTGCCCTCGTTGCGGCACGGAGGTGTGCCTGCAGTGCAGGGCACTGGTCTCCGACAGCAGGGGTGCATGCGTGCATCCACACGTGTGCTGGCTGTTGATGGGTACAGGCAGCATCCCCCTTGAGGCTCCACTGCGCCCATTGAACCCAGGACCACGTGCCGGAACTCGCCATGGTGTGCCAGCAATCTGAGCTTCAGGCTTAGCACTTGGCAGCAAACCAGCATGAGGGCTCATCCTCAGCGAGCGCTCAGCACTGGTGCCCACTCACTTCAGTACTGCCGGACCGGCTGATCTGCCTGCAGCCACGCCCACGTTGCGTTGTGAACACTACCGTCACTCGTGAGCCACAGCTGAGTATGCTCATAAAACGTACCTGCAGCAAGGTCCGCTGCCTGTAAGGAGAGCGTGGAGCGGACTGAAACAACCTTTCTCAGCAGGGTGCGGATGTAAAGCCAATCGATCAACGAAGGGCATGGTTTCGCCTTCGACCGAGGCCCGGCTGCTGGCGGGCGCGAGCGGATCGGCCGCCGTATTGCCCTCCTGCATTTCACACCATGGCCAATTCCTGCAATTGGCCGAGCGAAGTGAAGCTATCTGGGTGAGCACGTGTCATTTGCGCTCCTACGCTTCAGTGACCGGTATTGGGTTTCCCAAAGGCCCCAGACGCTCAGTGAAGTGTGGGTCAAGCATTTCCTGTTGCACATGCATTGGAAGGCCACACCCGCGTCGCGTTGAGCCCAAGCAACGCCTGTGCACCTGAGTGGCTAGTCAGGTGTTCCCCAAAGCTGCAGCAGGGCAGGTTGTCTCAGATGTTGAGCAGCACCAACGGTGGGACGCTTTGCTCGCGGTCGTGCATGTGCATGCTCCCCTGGTGCTGGCTGCCGCACGCACGCTCTATTGCGTCATTCCATGTGTGATGCTTGCAGCTGGTCTCGTGACCGTTGCCCCTCTTCACGATAGCACACAAGCACAGCAAGGAGGTTCGCTCTACCCCTCTCACGCCGTCAACAACCTTTCCATCCATTGTTCTGTCAGTGATCTGTCAGTTGCTTGCCACAAAGTCAGCCCATCGTGCGTGAACGCAGCTGCGCAGCCGACTTCGTCGGTGCTGAACCAGTTTTGAGTTCTCAAACCACGGTCACCAGCAGATGGCTACCATCCTGCACCCGTTTGCGGTGAGTCCACAGGGCGGTCATGCTTTGGGCAGCGCCTTGCTGTGACGGTAAGCGACCAGCAGCGGCGCGTAGCTTCCCTAGGCGGTTTTTCGCCTAAACACCTACGTGTGACAGCAGCGCACGCTCCGGGAATATGAGTATGGTGGTGGGCGGCCTGCAGCAAGCGCCAGGCTGCAGGCAGCACCAGCAGCAAGCGTGCTAGGGGGCCGACGACGCGACACCGATTATTGCTGACCGTTCGTTTCGGTGTTGCGGGCACAGAGTCGCGCGTTGCATGGCCAGGACTCCAAGCGGCGCCTCCTGCTGTGCCTCTGGGTTGCACAAGCTGCAAACAGCAGTGGTGTTGCCATGTCGGCCTCTTGCTCTGAGTCTTCGGTTGGTGGGGTTTGCTCGTGGTCTTGTGGCCACCTCAGCGTCAGCAGCCAACGTGTGAACCATGGGTCCATCAGGGCTGCGACTCGTTGTTCATATGACGGCACAGATCAGCACGGCACGCGGGTGGCCACAGCGCAACGCTGTGCACTCTCAAACATCAGCGCAGCTGGCCTGGACTTCGCCTTCTGGCTGGGCCAACAACGCATGCTCCTTTTCCTGCTTTGTGCCATTCTTGATGAACCTGCCGTGCCGCCTGCTGTGCTCTGCTGCTGCTGCTGCTGCCTGGGGGCGGCCTCTCTGCTGGCGCCAACTCGCTTGCCAGTCGCGGTCCGGGGGCGGGTCCCTGGCGCGGGCAAACAAGGCGACGGAGCTGCGCAACTCCGCCAACATGCGCACCGAAAAGATGTACGATGAAGCCATCGAATACAAGTGAGCGAGCAGAAGCTCCACCAGTTCAAGACGCATGGCGGACCTTGTGCATGATGAGGGCCCAGCCATCGCCATACATGCTTGGGTGCCCACAAGGCGAGCGTGGTCGAATGACTTCGCAATCGGCGGCGTTGCAGGTCGTTTTACTAACGACATTCGTGGACGCTGTCTTGGGGCATCCGCTTTGACCCAACACAGCAACCACTTACGACCTGCAACGAGCTTGCCGGCTCCGGCTGTGCAGCTGATCAGACCGCCAGGCCCTGCGGCCCATGATACGACTCGCAGGGTTGCTGCGATTGCTCGGAAAAAAGCAGGCAGGCTGCGTGTGTGCGTGCATGCGTGCGAGCAAGTTGAGAGGGGAAAGGCCATCACAGTTGTTACCTGGGGGGAAAGGGAGCGAACGAGCAAGGCGCACACCCGAATGGAGGAAACTGAACCATCTGGTCGCTGTGCTGCGCTGTGCTGTGCTGTGCTGTGCTGTGCCGCTGGTGCCGCCAGGACTACACTGAGCGAGTGCGAGGCGTGCATCAAGGGGCTGCGCGACGCAACGCTCGGTACGTAAACAGGATCCTCCACTGCACACTCTAAACCCTAGACCCTGCAGCCCAAACCCTAGACGGTAAACCCTAAGGGTGCTACACGCCGAGACATACATACTGAAGCCTGAAGCCCCTGTCACTGCACAGCCGGTCAGTGTGCTGCAGCTACGCTACGGTGTAGCACAGCAGCAGGCTGGCAGCTCACAGAACCGCCACGGATGGGGGTTGTCGCATGCATCAGCCGCCACAGTAAGGCCCCCTGCCTTGCGCTTGTGATTGCAAGCGTGATGACGAGGCAACACGCTAAGCACGCTGATGCAGTGGCCGTGTTCGCTCAGCGGACCTGTGCAGTGGTCTGCACGAGCTCTCCAGCATGCCCTTACGGCCGCACAGCACGGGGGTCACTAGACCACGCTAACCACACACAGCTTTAACCAACTTTAAATCAACAAATACATCATTTTGGCTCTGTCCTGTGCCGCCTCTGCTTCGGCAGCAGTCTGTGAGCCTCTAACAGCTCCCGTTCAGGAACTCACGGTGGCGCCCCGCTGCAACTGCAACTCTTTACGTTTGCTAGCTGGTCCCCTCCCTGTGGCGTCATGGCCTCGCCAGGTCTATCGCCCTGACTCCACAGGGATGGCACCAGCTACCAATCATGCAGCCCAATCACTGCAGCCTACCCCGCATGCTCTGCATTGCGCAGCCAACACCGAAATGGAGGACAATGTTGAAAGGCTCTTGAAGGATGATGAATTGATGATGCAAGGGGTCATGCAGGGGTCACCAAGGGTCCATCCAGTAGGATCACGTGGGGGTGATGAAAGCGGGTTGTCTCAAGCTGTCGTGATGACCCCCCTTCGTCACCCCCACATGATCGTACTTGATGTTGTGTTATGTTACATCAGCAGCTGCAGCAGGAGCGTGTCGGCCAAATTGCCCATGCTCCCCCAGATGGGCACCAGATGAAAAGTTCGGGGGGAGTGGGGGGGTCGGGGGGAAAGAATGCTGAAAGGACGCTCAGGACTTTTGAGACCTGGGTAAGTTTTGACGTGATGCAGCCATATTCATGCTGGCATGTGTGCTGGGCTGCCTGCTGCTGTGTGCCACGCGCTGCAGAGCTCCTGGACACGGTGCTGCCGGTGCTGTCGGTGCCGCTGCCGCGCGTGTGGGACAACGTGGAGGGAGGGCTCGCGGAGCCCATCCGCACCACTGGTGGGCCCTGCCTGCCTGCCTGCCTGCCCGCCTGTCTGTCTGTCTGCCTGCCTGACTGCATGATGGATTGATTGACTGATTGATTGACTTGACGTCCCTTGCCCGATCAAGCCATTCATGGATGAGGGACTGACTGCATGCGTGTATGTATTTGCAGTACATCACACAAACCCTCACCCCCCTCACCCCCCCTGGTGCAAATGCATGCATGCAGTGTCACACGCCACGACCTCCCACCTGATGGGCACGGACGCAAACCCCGATGGCATCCGCTCCGCGGCAGCGGAGCTAGAGCAGGACCTCACCATGCGCATCGCCCGCCCCCTCGCGCAGTGGAGGGAGGCGCTGGAGACCGCAAAGGTGCCGTGCCGCACCGTTGTTTACTGCTGTACTGCTGTACTGCATGCATGGTTGTGGTGCAAGCCTGATGGTTGATGTAGGACTCAGGTTCGCGCAATGGTACATTGTGTATTGCTGCGTATGTACTGCTTTGTGCTGCTACTGTGCACATTCTCATGCAAGCGTACCTTACACTGCTTCGACTAGGCATTTTTCTGTCTACTTAGTGCGATCTGGAGCAGTGCCAGTGTCCCGTTGTTGTGAGCATCACACTGACTATGCACAACAACAAGTGCTTTGAACCGTTGACCGCACAATAGCATTTGGAACAGTCCGCTTGCAGGCCTTGCCGCTCTTCCGTTGACACCCACGGTTGACACCCCTCCCCGCCCATGATTTAGCGTGTGCGGTATTGACTGTGCTGTATGGCGCGTGTACTGTGTGTGTATCGCTTGCAGGAGCGTATGCCGGAGGTTCAGCGCCTGAGGCGCGAGCTGGAGAATGCTGACACGCGCATCGCGAGGGATGTAAGCGCCCCCATTACTTGAGCCGACGGGCTCTTCGCATGGCACTGCTGCTTCAAGCGTAGTACTGCATATGGGGCTGGGCCAGTGCTTGGGGGGCAGTGCTTCACCAGCACTTGTGCTAGGGGCACGCTGGCCTGCCCCGCTACAGCAGCCCATTAGTGCATTGCTGACGACGTCCAGCCACGTATCCTGCGTGTTTGGACCTGCATCACGCCTAAGCAGGCACACAAGACATGCAAGAAGGCATCAGGCGCACCGCTGTGCGACACTCAGACAAGCTCAATGCCGTGTGCGCGTGTGCGTGTGCGTGTGCGCCCATGTGCGGTGTGTTGCGTGTGCAGCAAGAGCGTGAGGACAGGCGCCGCCGCCGCGAGCTGGGGCTGGACAGGGGAGGCGGCGGCGGCATGACGCTGCTGTACAGGTGGGGCGGAGCTGGCAGTACAACAGTGCAGTACAGATAATGTAGCACAGGGAGGATCGGTTGGGTTGCACATGGGAGCACATGGGTTGGGTTCCATGCAACATGCAATCAGTATCCACAAGCAGACGGTGCGTGGTGCAACAGTCATGAGCGTGTGTTAAGAGGTATTCGCTCCCGTGGAGCCATGCAGAGTGATTCCTGCGCGGCCGAGATGTGTGCATACGCATGAGAATGAACACTGCACCCGACGATGGCGAGTGGCCTGAGCTGACCTGGCGGCTGCCGCAAAGTGACTAGCGATCTGAACACGTGTGCTTGCCTGCTTGTGGGAGGCCATCGTCGGCCCCGTCATGCTCAAGGGAGGCCATCATGCCC